>BMAO01027384.1:0-92236 GCA_019973975.1 Trichonephila clavata
TGAAGGTAATGATCTTTAAAATAATTTAAAATACGCGATTTTACATTTAGCCAAACATTGGCGTCGAAATTTAGCTTTGCGCCAAAGACAGTTGACCTGTTTCGCCTTCGACCGCACCTAACTCAAGGGTTACACTAAAAAAATTCTGCCTTAAACAGGGGGAAATCAGTAACTTTGGCGAGTAAAAAAAAAAAAAAAAATTGCGAGTGAAAAAATTACTTTTTTGTCCTCCCATTCATTATTGTTGACTATTTTCATTTTTCGCTACGGGTCCCGGTAGCACAGTCGGTTGCGCTTCGCTTCTCTCATTTACACCGTAAAGCAGATCGTGTCTCTGCGAGTTCGAATCGTGGATGATCTCTTTTTTTTCATTTCTGCTAATTTTTCCCACGTAAATTAATTTTACTGATAAATACTTATTTTAACATGATCCTCTTTTATTTTAATGTACTTTTTATTTAAAAAATTTTTTTTTTTTTTTAGCCTTCAGAAAGGTTTTTTTCTGATTTTTAATCATTCAAAGTAATTTCTATCTTTTTCAACAATTCGATTTTGTTCATTTCTGCTTATTTTTCCCACCCGTAAATTAATTCTCTCTTCTTCAATGATTGAATTCACTTGCTGCATCCCCACTGATCTGAAATTTACTTCATTTTCAGTGCTGCCATTATGTAAGCAAACGGTATGTCACAATTAATTGCTAAATGAGCATTTTTAATCAATTTTATTAAAAATAATTAATAAGTTAGTTTTGTATAATATAATTTTTTTCGCAGATACGTGTTTAAATAATTTTAACACAGAGTGGAATGAAAAACTATAAAATTAAAATTAAAAAAATTAAATGTTTTTTTCAAATAGTATTATTTTCTTTTTGAATGTTTTTTTCAGTGAATGTTAGCATATAACTAGGTTTTCCTCCAACAGTTGATTTTTAACACTTATATATGTTTAATTAAACATCCAAACGTTTCAAGAGCTATCTGTAGAATTTTTTTTATTAGTATTTATTGATAATGGATTTAAATTAATATATTTTTTTAAAATTAAAATGCATTCTATGCATTTCTGAGATTCATTTAAAATATTTATCAGTATCGAAATTTTTGTTCTCTTTCATAAAACTTATAGTTTACTTTAAAATAATGCGTAATTGCATGAAACTTTTTTCCCTGTGTCGATTATTTCAAAAAATTCTCACAATTTTTCTTCAAGAATTAAAATAGTAGGGAAATTTTTTAATTTGAAAAATTTATACTTTCTGTTCTTTTTTCAGCATACAACTATTTTTAAAAATGCTACAGTTCCGTTTCCGGGAAAAATTAAAAAAATTAAATGTTTTTATCAGATAGTATTATTTTCTTTTTGAATGATTTTTTTCAGTGAATGTGTACTTATAACTAGGTTTTTCACATAGTGTTTTTCTTAGCAGTTACATATGTTTAATCAAACATCCCCAAACGTTTCAAGAGCTATCTGTAGAATTTTTTTTATTATTATTTATAGATAATGTGGATTTAAATTAATATATTTTTTAAAATCAACTGAATATTTCTATTATTTCCTTATTAAATTAATTATTTGTTAATAAAAGGTATATCGCCTATTATTTTGGATAAAAATACGTTCTAGAGCCTGGAATAAATATTTGTCCTCAGTGCCAGCCTAGCGGTAGCTAGGCTTCTACTTCAGTTACACAGTATACCTAAGAAAGGGAGTAAATAAAGTGAGAATGATAGGTTCGCCTAAGCTAAAACTAGCTTCAGCGGTCAGGAGGTGGTGGGGGAGGCGGAACATAGTTTCCGTATAAACGGAAAACAGCTTTTTCGTTTCGTTCTTCAATCCGAAAAGGGGGTTTTCGTTACGTTTAACAGCAGGGGGGGGGGTCGTTACGGGGGGTTAAGGGGCGTTATAAATAATTGTTTCCATTTTTAAACTACTCGATGTACAATCTTGAAAATAGGTAAACGGATTCCTTTCATAGAGTAGAGATCCCCTACTAAATGAGTTAGGTGAAAATTGACCCGCAAGTGGCGTTGTGGGGGCTTAGGGGCCGATATAGATAATTATTAACATTTTTAAGCTATGAGATGCCGCAAAGTCTTTATATTTGATAAATATATTCCTTTCATAGGGTAGATATCAGCTACTAGATGGGTTTTGAGAAAATAGCCCCCCAAGTGGCGTTGCAGGGGATTAAGGGGCGTGATAGATAAATATTTTCGTTTTTAAACTACTTGACCAACCAGCTTGAAAATTGGTAGGCATGTTTCTTTCATGGAGTAAATATCCTTTACAAAATGGGTTTTCGGAAAATTGACCCCAAGGGGTGTTGAGGGGGGGGGGTTAAGGGGAGATATAAATAATTATCTATATATATAAAGGAGAAAAGCTACTCACTCACTGACTGACTGACTAATCACGATATCTCCGGAACTGTTTAACTTGAAATTTGGTAGACATGTTCCTTTCATGAAGTAGAGATTAGCTAAGAACGTATTTTGCGAATTTCGAAACGCAAGGGTCGTTACGGGGGGTTGAGGGGCGTTATAAGTAATTGTTTCCATTTTTAAACTATTCAACGTACAATCTTGAAATTGGGTAAGCAGATTCCTTTCATAGAGTAGAGATCCGCTACAAAATGAGTTTGGTGAAAATCGACCCCCAAGTGACATTGCGGGGGCTTAGGGGGCGTTATATATAATTATTTCCATTTTTAAACAATTAGACGCACAGTCTTTAAATTTGATAAATAGATTCCTTTCATAGAGTAGAGATCAGATAGAAGATGGTTTTTGGGAAAGTAACCCCCCAAGTGGCGTTGCGAGGGGGGGTTAAGGGCGTAATAGATAAATATTTTCGTTTTTAAACTACTGGACCAACCTGCTTGAAAATTGGTAGACATGTTTCTTTCATGGAGTCCGCTACAAAATGGGTTTTGGGAAAAATGACCCTCAAGGGGTGTTGCAGAGGGTTAAGGGGAGATATAAATAATTATTCCGATTTTTAAACTATTAGACGCACAGTGTTGAAATTTGGTAAGCAGATCCCTCTCATAGAATACAGATTCGCCACAAAATGCGTTTCGTGAAAATCGACTCCCAAGTGGCGTTGAGGAATGTAAGGGGCGCATATTTTTCAATACAATCGAATTCTTAATACTAGGACTTAAATATCAAAAATTTATACATATTTATAACCAACAAAAATTTCTAAAACATCGTGAAATACCCAGCGAAGCGGGCGGGTAACAGCTAGTATATATATATATATATCTAATATATAAAATTCTCCTGTCACAGTGTTTGTAACCAAACTCCTCAGAAACGACTTGACCGATTCTTATGAAATTTTGTACGTATATTCAGTAGGTCTGAGAATAGGACGTAAACTATTTTTCATTCTGATATTGCAATTAGTTGAAAATATATTAATTAAAAACCTTAAAACGCCTAATTGCTTTACTCCTGCGGGTTTGTTTACATGGCAGAACTTCCATTCCGTTTCGGCCGAGTGGTGATCCGACGTTTTCCACCATCTTAAAATTGCCATCCAATTTTTACTGTTGAAATCAGACAAAAAATAATTACAGAATCGGAAAGATCATTTATTTCGCCACAATACGGTATAATGTTTTTTGCAAAATAATATTTTCTATTTTTTAAGAATTTTTTTAAAAAGGGTTAAAACTGATGCGTTTTTATGCAAATTATTTCTGAATTGTTGCGTATGAATTTGCTTTCTTGTTATTAAAATGATATTCTACACTAAATAACTTCAAGCCTTTCTCTTTTAGATCCAGCCATGTAAAAAATAAAATTGTTAAAACTTTTTTTTAAAGATTTTTCAAAAAATACTCAATCTTTTAACTTAAAATTGAATAACTTTGTCATTTATGAAGATAATCGTACTAAACTTTATTTCCGTGTGTAAAAGAATATTATCCGTAGTCTGTGCGAAGATTGAAAAAAGAGCTTAAAAATTACGGAATTTAAAATTTTTTTTGTGATTCTCGTAAAAAACCGTTTTTTGCGAAAAATAATTTAAACAGTATATTTGTTTTTGTACATTTTTTTTATTTGAAAGTACTTTATTTTTGCAATTAATTTGTGAAGTTTTAAAGCATTAACTTAAAATTATGACCTAAAAATAAAAAAAAAATTATAAAAAATACGCGATTCTACAGTTAGCCAAACATTGGCGTCGAAAATTAGCTTTGCGCCAAAGACAGTTGACCTGTTTCGCCTTCGACCGCACCTAACTCAAGGGTTACACTAAAAAAATTCTGCCTTAAACAGGGGGAAATCAGTAACTTTGGCGAGTAAAAAAAAAAAAAATGCGAGTGAAAAAATTACTTTTTCGTCCTCCCATTCATTATTGTTGACTATTTTCATTTTTCGCTACGGGTCCCGGTAGCACAGTCGGTTGCGCTTCGCTTCTCTCATTTACACCGTAAAGCAGATCGTGTCTCTGCGAATTCGAATCGTGGATGATCTCTTTTTTTTTCATTTCTGCTAATTTTTCCCACGTAAATTAATTTTACTGATAAATACTTATTTTAACATGATCCTCTTTTATTTTAATGTACTTTTTATTTAAAAAAAATTTTTTTTTTTAAGCCTTCAGAAAGGTTTTTTTTCTGATTTTTAATCCTTCAAAGTAATTTCTATCTTTTTCAACAATTCGATTCTGTTCATTTCTGCTTATTTTTCCCACCCGTAAATTAATTCTCTCTTCTTCAATGATTGAATTCACTTGCTGCATCCCCACTGATCTGAAATTTACTTCATTTTCAGTGCTGCCATTATGTAAGCAAACGGTATGTCACAATTAATTGCTAAATGAGCATTTTTAATCAATTTTATTAAAAATAATTAATAAGTTAGTTTTGTATAATATAATTTTTTTCGCAGATACGTGTTTAAATAATTTTAACACAGAGTTGAATGAAAAACTATAAAATTAAAATTAAAAAAATTAAATGTTTTTTTCAAATAGTATTATTTTCTTTTTGAATGTTTTTTTCAGTGAATGTTAGCATATAACTAGGTTTTCCTCCAAAAGTTGATTTTTAACACTTATATATGTTTAATCAAACATCCAAACGTTTCAAGAGCTATCTGTTGATTTTTTTTATTAGTATTTATTGATAATTGGTTTAAAATAATATATTTTTTTAAAATTAAAATGCATTCAATGCATTTCTGAGATTCATTTAAAATATTTATCAGTATCGAAATTTTTGTTCTCTTTCATAAAACTTATAGTTTACTTTAAAATAATGCGTAATTGCATGAAACTTTTTTCCCTGTGTCGAATATTTCAAAAAATTCTCACACTTTTACTTCAAAAATTAAAATAGTAGTGAAATTTTGTTATTTGAAAAATTTATACTTTTTTCAGCATACAACTATTTTTAAAAATGCTACAGTTTCGTTTCCGGGAATAAACTATCTTTCTTTAAAGAATTTTATAGAAAAAAAAACAACTTTTTTTTTTTACAAAACAATGCTGTTTTGCATATTTTATGATTTTTTCTCATATGAATCAATATCGTTACGATTATATAAAAATGATTTTTAAAATTTTCTGAATCAGTGATTTAAAAAATAAAAAGCCGAAAACTTATTTGAACGAATTTTAATAAAACGCTCAAAATACTTAAATCAATCATTTAATAAATTCTTCATTCGTAAAGATAATTGCATGAAACTATTTTTCCGTGTGTCGAACATTAAAAAAAATCCTCACAATTTTACTTCAAGATTTAAAATAGTAGTGAAATTTTGTAATTTTCAAAATTTCTACTTTCTGTCTTTTTTTCAGCATACAACTATTTTTAAAAAAACTACATTTTCGTTTCCGGGAAATAAAAAATTGCAACGAAAGAATTGGAAAGTGAGTGGGTGATTTTAAAGTTCACCCTGTTTGCCTATTCGAAAATTTTTGGTGACGGAACTCGAAATTTTCAACCATTCTCAAGTGACGAGGACGACACCTGAGCTTTTCACCCATCTTTAAGAATTACCACACCACACCAACGCAAGAACAAATTTCGAAAAAGGGAGTTTTTATGACATAGTTAAAGAAATCACTCACATCGCGCGCATACACACACATAAGTGCTAACGGCCTGAGGGAAACACGCAATTTCCATGGGGATGAAGTTATTCACTCGGTAAAACGAAAGAATTGGAAAGTGAATGGGTGATTTTTAAATTCGCACTGTTTGCCTATTCGAGGGTTTTTGGTGACGGACCTCGAAATTTTCAACCATGCTCAAGTGACGAGGACGATACATGAACTTTCACCCATCTTTAATAATTACCACACCACACCAACGCAGGAACAAATTTCGAAAAAGGGAGTTTTTATGACATTGTTAAAGAAGTCACTCACATCGCACGCACACACAAGTGCTATCGGCCCTAGGGAAACACGAAATTTCCATGAGGGTGAAGTTATTCACTCGGTAAAAGCCCGTGCAACGCCGGGCTAAGCAGAGAGGAAAGAAACAAAGAAATCAAAGTAATTTCGGAAAATAATATTGGATGTGCTGAATTTGTGAAGTTGAGTGAATATTAACGTCCCACTGTTCAGCAACACGAGGCCTTTTAGGGACGGTCCGCGTAATTCTGAACCATGGTCAAGTGACGCGGACGACACCTGAGCTGGCACCCCCCTCTCCTAACTACCACACCACAACAACGGGAGGACGTTTGAGCTCTCGACATATTTTACGTGCATCCGGCCCCTACACGGCGGGTCTTCAGTGGTACTAGGATCGAGAATTTGTGAAGAGAAGGGAAATTGTTAAGAAACTAAGCCATGACACGCACTCACAGGTCATGCACTCACATCATACGCGTCAAACCCTTACAAAATTGTTGGCGTTAGAATAAGAGGAGGAAATTAACATGGGGATAAGTTATACCCTCGGTAAAACTCCGTGCAACGCCGGGCTATGAAAGCTAGTCTTAAACTATTAAAATTTCGAAGGTAAACAAACGTATCCATCTATCTATCTATGTATGTATGTGCGTCTATCTTTTCACGAACCGTACGACGCAGAAAGTCGCGGTAGGTACCAAAAGATCGGGAATTTTCCGGGGAAGCCGTATTGCCCATTTATATTCCGATATTGTAATTAGTTAAAAAGATATTAATTAAAAACCTTAAAACGCCTAATTGTTTTACTCCTGCCGGTTGTTTACTTGGCGGAACTTCCCTTCCGTTTCGGCCAAGCGGTAATCTTACGTTTTCCACCATATTAAAATTGTCATCTAATTTTCGGTTTCGAAATTAGACAAAAAATAATGACAGAATCGGAAAGATCATTTGTTTCGCCACGACACATTATAATTTTTTTTGTAAAATAACGGTATTTTCTATTTTTTTCGAATTTTTTAAAATAGTGTTAAAACTGATGCGTTTTTATGAAAATTATTTCTAAATCGTTGGGTATGAATTACTTTTCGTGTTATTAAATCGATATTCTACACTAATTAACTTCAAGCCTTTCTCTTTTAGATCCATTCATTTAAAAAATAAAATGCCCAAAACTTTTTTTTTAAAGAATTTTTAAAAAGTAGTCTTAATTTTTACTTCACATTGAATAATTTCGTCATTTATGAAGATAATCTTACAAAACCTTTTTTCCGTGTGTACAGTAATATTATCCGTAACATATACGAAGATTGAAAAAATTGCTTCAAAATTACGGATTTAAAAAAAAAAATTGTGATTTTCGTAAACTTATGTTTTTCTGAGAAATAAATTAAAAAGTTGTAATTTGTACATTTTTTTATTTCAAAGTACGTTATTTTTGCAAATAGTTGGTGATGTTTGAGAGAATTAACGTAAAAATTATGCCCTTAAAATGAAGGTAATGATTTTTAAAATAATTTTAAATACGCGATTTTACATTTAGCCAAACATTGGCGTCGAAAATTAGCTTTGCGCCAATGACTTTTGACCTGTTTCGCCTTCGACCGCATCTAACAAAGGGTTACACTAAAAAAATTCTGCCTTAAACAGGGGGAATCAGTAACTTTGGCGAGTAAAAAAAAAAAAAAAAAAATTGCGAGTGAAAAAATTACTTTTTCGTCCTCCCATTCATTATTGTTGCCTATTTTCATTTTTCGCTACGGGTCCCGGTAGCACAGTCGGTAAGCGCGCTTCGCTTCATTTACACCGTAAAGCAGATCGTGTCTTTGCGAGTTCGAATCGGTGGGATCTATTTTTTTCATTTCTGCTAATTTTTCCCACGTAAATTAATTTTACTGATAAATACTTATTTTAACATGATCCTCTGTTATTTTAATGTACTTTTCATTTTTTGCCTTCAAAAAGGTTTTTTTCTGATTTTTAATCATTCAAAGTAATTTCTATCTTTTTCAACAATTCAATTTTGTTCATTTCTGCTTATTTTTCCCACCCGTAAATTAATTCTCTCTTCTTCAATGATTGAATTCACTTGCTGCATCTCCATTGATCTGAAATTTACTTCATTTTCAGTGCTGCCATTATGTAAGCAAATGGTATGCCGCAATTAATTGCTAAATGAGCATTTTTAATCAATTGTATTAAAAATAATTAATAAGTTAGTTTTGTATAATATAATTTTTTTCGCAGATACGTGTTTAAATAATTTTAACACAGAGTGGAATGAAAAACTATAAAATTAAAATTAAAAAAATTAAATGTTTTTTTCAAATAGTATTATTTTCTTTTTGAATGTTTTTTTTTCAGTGAATGTTAGCATATAACTAGGTTTTCCCCCAAAAGTGGATTTTTAACACTTATACATGTTTAATCAAACATCTCCAATCGTTTTAAGAGCTATCTGTAGAATTTTTTTTATTAGTATTTATTGATAATGGAATTAAATTAATATATTTTTTTAAAATTAAAATGCATTCAATGCATTTCTGAGATTTATTTAAAATATTTATCAGTATCGAAATTTTTGTTCTCTTTCATAAAACTTTTAGTTTACTTTAAAATAATGCGTAATTGCATGAAACTTTTTTCCCTGTGTCGAATATTTCAAAAAATTCTCACAATTTTACTTCAAAAATTAAAATAGTAGTGAAATTTTGTTATTTGAAAAATTTATACTTTCTGTTCTTTTTTCAGCATACAACTATTTTTAAAAATGCTACAGTTTCGTTTCCGGGAAAAAACTATGTTTCTTTAAAGAACTTTATAGAAAAAAAAACAACTTTTTTTTTCTTACAAAACAATGCTGTTTTGCATATTTTATGATTTTTTCTCATATGAATCAATATCCTTGCGTTTATATAAAAATGATTTTTAAAACTTTCAGAATCAGTGATTTAAAAAATAAAAAGCCGAAAACTTATTTGAACAAATTTTAATAAAACACTCAAAATACTTAAATCAATCATTTAATAAATTCTTCTTTCGTAAAGATAATTGCATGAAACTATTTTTCCGTGTGTCGAACATTTCAAAAAATCCTCACAATTTTACTTCAAGATTTAAAATAGTAGTGAAATTTTGTAATTTTTAAAATTTCTACTTCTCTGTCTTTTTTCAACATACAACTATTTTTAAAAAAGTTACATTTCGTTTCTGGGGCCTAAAAAATTGCAACGAAAGAACTGAAAACTGAGTGAGTGATTTTTAAATTCGCACTGTTCGCCTATTCGAGGGTTATTGGCGATGGACCTCGAAATTTTCAACCATGGTCAAGTGACGAGGACGACACCTGAGTATTCACCCATCTTTAAGAATTGCCACACCACACCAACGCAAGAACAAATTTCGAAATAGGGAGTTTTTATGACATAGTTAAAGAAATCACTCACATCACGCGCATACACACACACAAGTGCTATCGGCCTGAGGGAAACACGAAATTTCCATGAGGGTGAAGTTATTCACTCGGTAAAAGCCCGTGCAACGCCGGGCTAAGTGGAGAGGAAAGAAACAAAGAAATCAAAGTAATTTCGGTAAATAATATTGGAAGTGCTGAATTTGTGAAGTTGAGTGAATATTAACGTCCCACTGTTCAGCAACACGAGGCCTTTTAGGGACGGTCCGCGTAATTTTGAACCATGGTCAAATGACGCGGACGACACCTGAGCTGGCACCCCCCTCTCCTAACTACCACACCACACCAACGGGAGGACGTTTGAGCTCTCGACATATTTTACGTGCATCTGGCCCCTACACGGCGGGTCTTCAGTGGTACTAGGATCGAGAATTTGTGAAGAGAAGGGAAAATGTTAAGCCACAAAGCCATGACACGCACTCACGGGTCATGCACTCACATCGTACGCGTCAAACCCACACCAAAGTGTTGGCGTTTGAATAAGAGGAGGAAATTAACATGGGGATAAGTTATACCCTCGGTAAAAGCCCATGCCACGCCGGGCCATGAAAGCTATTTTATTATTATCATTTGTATCACTACTCAATCAACTTATTTCAAAAGTACACAACCATAACTAAATCTTCAGAATATCACATAATATTTTGTAGCTTCCGGAATATACTTCTATTACAAATACTCACAATGAAATTATTATAACATCATGTATCATAAAATTGACCTCATCACCATGTTTTCATACAGTCCATAATTAATATACTTCTTCAAAAATAGTCTTCAATAATGTTTTCATTATGAATAAAAATACAATACAAATTTTCAATTACATTAAATTTTGATTTTCACAATGCAAACAAGTCTTAAATTCAAATTTTATAAAAGCAATTTTTATTTACTTATTATTATTTTTTTTAATAACAATACACTTTTTTCAAAATAACAATTCACTTCTCCCCCCCCCCCCACCAAAAAAATGTTTCAGAAACACTCTATAACAAATATACATCAGAATTTTGCATATTTGGAAATTGGATTTTGAATGAAAAGGTTTTAATCTTGTAGAATGAACAATGTCTGTTAATTTTCCTGTATATTGATTTGGTTTATCTATTTCATAAGTAACATTTGAGAGTTTGTTGACAATCTGAAAGGGACCAATATAAGAACTCTGCAGTTTACTTGAATTAGGGTATGAGAAATTTTGATATAGGACTAAATTTCCAATTTTAAATTTTGCATCAACATAATGTTTATCATACCTTTGTTTATTTATCTTATGATATTTAATTGTTCTGTTTACTGCAATTTGTCTTGCTTGTTGTATAGGTGGATAATTCAATTTTACTTGATTAGGTAATGGTGAGTCATATGGTAAAGTTCCAAACATTAAATATGCAGGTGGAAAGCCAGTGACATCATGTGGCGAGTTATTGTATTCATATGTAACTTGTTCTAATAATTTTGTGCAGGGAATTCTCGTAGTTGAATTAAATTTACATCTTAATTTTGTTACTAATGTCCGATTAACTCTTTCATTCTTTCCATTTCATTGTGGTCTATTTGCTGAAGTTAGTAATTGTCTAATATTATGATGTTTTTAAAATTTCTTAAATTTAGAAGAGGTTAATGCTGCATTTCTATCACTTAACAGTTGTTTTGGGCATTGAATTGAAAAAATTTGTTTTAAGCAATTTGTGTAAGTTTCAGAAGTGACACTTTTGGATGGAAATGTCCAAGCATATCTGGTAGCATGGTCCAGAACAATATGCAGGTATTTCTTTTGTGAATTATGATAATTAAATCCTCCTACAGTGTCTAGTGACATCAGTTCAAATGGTTCTTCTGCCACGGGAACTTGTTCTAATAAGCCATACTTTTTTTGTGTAGATTTTTTATTTAATTGACATGTTTCACAACATTTAACAAAATTTGAAATATCTAATATAATATCTTTCCAGTAATAAATTGGGGAAATTAATTTTAACATCTTTTTCACACCTGGGTGACCAAATTGTTCATGTGCAGTTGTAATTGATTTTTCTCTCAAAGCTAATGGTTCTACAATTTTAATTAAATTCCTTTTCTTAACAGTTAATACATCATTATATTTTGTATATTTTGGATCATTCATGTTCTCTGAATTTTGGTATTCAATAATTTCATCAGTATTTAAAAAAATGACAAATGGGTGATGTATAATGACATACAGGGTTCCTCGACAACATGTCTGCTTCAACATTTAATTTACCTTTTATATAAACTATTGAATATTCATATTGAGAAAGTTTTAAACTCCACCGAAATAAACTTCCAGTTAAATGTTTTACACTTTTAAGCCATTGTAAAGCAGCATGATCAGTATGTATTGTGAATTTGGATCCATGTAGGTAACAGTGAAATTTGTCTAAGGTATCTGTAATTGCTAAACATTCTTTTTCTGAAATCGTATAATTTTTTTCATGTTTAAGTAATTGTCTTGAGTGATAAGCTATGAGGTAAAGTGTTCCATCTGGGTGTTTTTGTTTTAAAATTACACCTATTGAATCCTGACTTGCATCACAAAATACATGACATGGATATTGTGAGTTGTAAAATTTAAGTATAGGTTTTGAAATTAAACAATTTTTTAACTTTTGATAAGCTTCCTGACATTCATGTGACCAATTCCAAACTGCATCTTTTTAAAGTAATTTATTTAATGGTACTCTGTTTTGCATAATCTTTAATAAATTTTTGATAAACATTGATGGAACCAAGAAATCTTTGGAGTTCTTTTACATCTTTAGGTGGTGCTAATTTTCTTATTGTTTCAATATTTGGATTACTTGGGGAATAATGACCTTGTGTTATTTCATATCCTAAAAATTTTATTTTTTCCTGTGGAAACTGACATTTTGATTTTTTAAGAAGTTTTCTTTTTTACAAATTTGAAATATTTTATCTAAATGAGTTAAATTATTTTCCCTTGATTTAGAGAAAATTATAATATCATCAAAATAGTTTAAAGCAAAAGTTAACTGATATTTTTGTAAAATTTGTCTTATAGTTCTTTGGAAAACAGCTGGGGAATTTTTCCAGCCAAATGGGAAGTCTTAACCATTTATAGAGTCCAAAATTAGTTGTGAAAGGCAGTTTTTTTCTGCATCTTTTTCATGAATTTTTATGTGCCAATATCCACTTGTTAAATCGAGAGTAGAGAAAAATTTAGCATGAGTTAATTTATCAATTACAAAATCTATCAGAGGTACAGGGGTGGAATCTTTTCGTGTCATTTCATTTAGTTTTCTATAAGCAATACATAATCTTGATTTTATCCCTTCATCCTTTTTGTATGCTAAAGTTACAGGGGCAGCATATGGACTATGGGAGGGTCTAATAAAACCTGCTTTTAACAATTCTTCTATCTGTGTTTGTATTTCTTTAGATTCTTGTTGACTATTTCTATAGGGGCGTAAACTTATAGGAAGGTCTGAGATTAAATGAATTCTTTGTGGCTCCAAATTGATACAACCTACATCATATTTATTTTGTGAAAATATGTTTTGAAATTTGTCAAGAAGTTGGGTTAAATCTTCCCATTGCTCACTAGTTTGTTTTGGTAATGTGTCCTCAACAACCATGGATGGGTTAAACAATATTTTCAGATCAGCTTCAGGGCTGTCTGGTATTTTATCTAAACCGTTATTATTCTTAACATTACTATTATTCTCATGATTAGTATTGGGATAGTTCATAAGTTTATCATTTTTAAGAGTTTTACAATATGTCCCATGATATGTTCTCAATTCACTGACACACTTATTTGAAATTTTTACATTACTTAAATTTTTACCAAATTGAAAAACACATTTTATGAATACTAATATCAAGTTTAAATAAATGTAAATATTCAAGTCCTAAAATAATATAAAGCAATTCAGTATCCATTACAAATAAATCAATTTGTTTAGATATACTACCGATATTCATGTAAACTGTAATTATACCTTTGGGATGAATAGTCCCACACGTTTGATTTATTTTTACATCACTATTTTTAAAATTCTTAAAATTTTTAAGTTGTTTAGATAAATTTATTGGAATTAATGACACATTGCTTCCTGTGTCAACTAGAGTAAAAAAGTGCTTGGAACATACCGTTGATTTGATAAGTAGTTGTCATCTATGTCCTTAAACATTTTCATTATTTCTGGGCGGGCGAAAATTATATTGAATTTGTTGTACAAACTGCCTAGGTTGACTGTTGAACTGCCTTTCATTGAAATGCACCATGTGCGATTGATGTGGTTGTCTAAATCCTCTTGATTGGAATCAGTGGATCAGTTCCTGTGTTTATATTGCTGTATGCTTGATTATGAGTATTCCATGTTCTTGAACTTCCACTTTCTCCCGCATTTCGATTTGAATTGTCTGGTGTCACGGCAATTAGTCTCCTCATTGTCGCAATCCATTGGCAGGGTGTAGAAATCTTTTGAATAATTAAAAATTTCTGAAATTCCATAGAACTAGATAATGTCATATGTTCCACGATGGAAGTGTCGTCATAATTAAGTTTTTTCCCTAGGGCAAGTTTTTTGGTAAAAAATGAAATCAAATTTTTGTTCTCTGTTAATTTTAGGTTGTGAAACCTTTGTATCTCCTCTTGTCTGGTCACATCAAATACCGTAATTAATTATTCTCTATTTTCTTGGTAAGTATTATTAAATAGTTTTTTACCATACCAAAATTTGAGGTAACTTCCCGTCAGGTATCTAGGAAGGTTTTTCTGTTTCCATTGTTCGTCTTTTTGATACTCTAGGCATTGTTGATCAAAACAGTCCAGAAAACTTTTAAAAGAACTGAACTTATTAGTATCAAATTCAGGTAAAAAAATTGTTTTGAAGTGTCCGTTGATGACTCCTACCGGAAAGAATCGTCTTCCATTGTATTATGGTTTTCAATGCAGTCGCTAGTTCGAAAAAATAAATTCCTAAAGTTCATTTTCTTGGTTTCGTGGCATATGTTGAGTTTCTTCGCGGTGTCCTGCCAGCTCTTGACAGGCCCCAGGCCTGCTGGTTAAATAAGGAGGGCATCATCTCTACAAAATGCTTCTTTATTCTGCTTGAATCTGTTGGCGTATACTAAATTAAATGCCCATAAAGCGCCAACGAGTTATTAAAACTCATTAGTAGGTGAAAGCATCCAGCAGAGTATTTATGGCAGGGCAGCGTTTGCTGAAGTTAGAGATGGCTAAAAAGAAAAACACATATCATTCACAGTGCACAATAAGTGGTCAAAAAAGGAACAAACATCATTAAGAAATAAACCCTTTTTATTTCAGCTAAACGATAAAAATAATGAAATCAAATAGTAATTTTAAAGAAAGAAAAAAGTTACTTACAAAAAAGAAATTATGGTAGCTTTTTAATTGTTAAAAGAAAGACAAATAAAATAATTATTTACCCATTCCCTTTCTGATACAATTCAAGTTTTACGAAGCAGCTCTGATGCTATTCCCGTCAAAAAAAGAAGAGAGAGTTATTCGAATTTTTCTAAACACCTGTTCAGCTAACGCAAGAATGACATCATAAACGTATGACGTCATTCCTCCCGATATTTGAATAAAAATACTTTGCATAACTGAAAACGTTTTTTTTTTTTTTAAACTCCGCTTATCGGTGGCAAAATGAAATATACTTTTAATGTTAAAATTAATTAAAAAATGCTAAAGTAATTAAGATAAATATGTATATTGGAGAAAGAAAATATATTATGGCCGAAGATAAGAATATTCAGGGTAAGTAGTGCTAACAAATGCTCTTATCTATCCGACCATAAAAATAGAACATGAAATAAAGAGCTCCATTAACAAAATATTTCATACGTAATATAGCCCTTGATAATAAAACAGAATTTATGAATTTACCAAATTCAAATATACATAGAAATTTCAACATTTTTACGAGTAAATACAGAAAATTTTATCTCCAGGTTTACAAAAAATAATTCTTGACATATCTTCACTAATACAATCTGAAAACAGATTTAAATGTACAAAGTCTAAAAAAAATGATTCAATGAATCCATAGTTCACAATTTTAATCATAAGATTAAAGAGTAGCTTATATATATACCAAAGTTCATTTCCTTATGCAATTAATAGTTCTAATGCATATTACTCTTACAAAAGCACATACAAATAACATACAATGAACATTTCAATAGTGGTAAAATACACTAAAATAAAATATGTATATACACATACTATGAGGTACCTCTTAACTCATATAAAAATAATGCAATTTAAACAAGCATATATTAAAATATAATTATCCTTTTAATTGCTGTGGCCACAGACTTTCACACTATTTTAGTACCTATAACATATAAGATTTTACAGAAATTACAATATTTAAATAAGCATAGAGAGGACAAACATTAAAGGATTAAATACATATTTTACATTTCATTTTCAGTAAAAAGTGTTATGAACTTCCGCAGTTCAGTTTTTGTAAGAGGTTTGGTGAAGATATCAGCCAAATTATCCTTACTACGGACAAATTCTAGTTCAAAAATGTCTTTATAGATTAAATCTCGCACGAAAAACAATTTGACATCTATATGTTTGCTACGATAGTTTTCAATGGGTGACCTTACAAAATCAATAGTGGCTCGATTGTCAACATGTAAAATAGATTTAATTCTTTGACCATTGATAATGTTCCTCTCAAAACATTCACCTAACACTCTATCGAACCACAACAATTCCTTGGTAGCTTCAGTCATGGCGATAAATTCCGCCTCCATGGTCGAAAGACTTACACTTTTTTGCTTAAAGGTTCTCCAAGCAATGGAAGAATTATCTAATAACACTAATTAACCACCTAAAGAAGTACGGTCATCTCTGTTCGCTGCAAAATCAGCATCAGAATATGTAATAAGACGAGCTTTTGAACAAGAAAGTCTCAATTTAAAGCCTCTCGACTGACTAACATAGCCTAATAATTTTAATAGGCCGGTCCAATGTAACATTCCAGGATTAGTCTGGAATTGACTAAAAATATTAACAGCATAGCTAATATCTGGTCGAGTACGGTTTGCTATGAAAGATAAACATCCCAAGACACTACGATAAGGCAGTTTAGTCATGTCCACAATTTCTTGTTCGGACTGTGGACAACTAAGTTTAGAATAAATACACCCTTTACTAATGGGGAGTGAAGAAATAGGAAATTTAAAATTTTTAAACCTATCACACACTTCTTCAATATAGGATTTTTGATGAATTACTAGGCAACCATTTTCTTCCTCAAATTCAACCCCTAGTAACTTCTGGGTTTTACCTAGTACTTTTAAATCAAAATGTCCTTTTAAAATTTTTACCACTTTATCTATTACAATTCTATTTCGTCTGAAACAAACAATATCATCAACATACTAAGTTAATACAAGGTCAGAGTTAAAAGCATATTTGCAGTTACACCAGTCAAGCTTTTTAAAATGTAAACGGGTCAATACTTCATGCAACTCGTAAAACCACAGACGCCCACTCTGGTGGAGTCCATACAGAGCACGATCTAACCGGCAATATAAATTATCTTTGCCTTGTTCTTTTAATCCCTGGGGTGGTTCCATATAAATTACTTCTTTCAACAGTGCATAAAGATAGGCACCAACAATATCCATTTGTAAATGGGTCCAGCCTAGGTATGATACCAAGAGGGAAAATAAAAGTCTTATTATACCAAAATTCACTATGGGACTAAACGTTTCCTCGTAGGATTCTCCTTTCACCTGCTTGAACCCTTGTGCCACTAATCTAGCTTTGAAACGTACTATTTTGCCATTTTCGTTTCTTCTTACAGTGTAAACCCATCTGCACCCAATGGGATTTTTACCTTCTGGTAGTTTTTCTAAATGCCATACTCCCCTGTTATGCATGGTTTCAATTTCGCTTGACATGGCTTTCTCCCATTCTTCTCTTTGCTCGGATTTCATAGCCTGTTTATATGTTTTGGGGATTTTCAGGTTATATAGTCATGTTTGACTAAGACTTGAACTTGCGACCCCCTTCGAACCATCTATAACCCTGTGGAACGTATCGGATTGTGAAAAGTTAAAAATATCAGAATCAAATGTTAAATTGTGATCTTTGCAATATTTTTCGATGTCTTTGAGAGTCCTTAATCTTTTAGTACATCCTTCCTGGTAATAGTAGACATCCGTATGGCTACCATCTGGTCTAGGAACCAGTTGACTGTTTTGGTGCTTGGTTTATGAGTATCTGGTGAGTCTTCATCAGTTTCATCTTCAGATGATTCGGGTGTAGCTACAGAGGACTTATCAGATGCATCCTTTATGATGCGTTCGTGTCTCGAATCCTCATCAGGGAATGGTTCAAATGGCTCAAACTTCAGATACACGGGCTCCAGCACTGCTCCACTGTGTGGCTTTTGAAATGGAATCGACTCTTCAAAAAAAAACATTTTTAGTTTCTACAACTTTATTCCATTCAGGAATCCAGATACGGTAACCCCTCGTTCGGAAAGCATAACCGATTATCTGACCTTTCACAGCCCTGGGGTCAAGCTTAGATCGTTTTTGTTTAGGAATTCCTACATATGCTGTGCAACCAAATGGTTTCAAATGTCTTACAGACGGTTTATTACCTGAAAATAGTTCAAAAGGTGTTTTCGTTTGTCCCTTATGACAAACACGGTTAAAAGTATATGTAAAATGAAGCATAGCTTCAGGCCAAAATTCGTGACTCATTCCACTTTCACTTAACAATGTTCTGGCTCCAGCGGCAACAGTTTGACTGTACCGTTCGGTCACCCCGTTTTGTTCAGGCGAATATGTGTTGGTTAATTCCACATGTATTCCCTTACTACTAAAATAAGTTTCAAACCTTTTATTATCAAATTCGCTACCGTTATCCGACCGGAAGTGTTTTACTTTTAAATCAAGGAAATTCTCAACGCATGTGATATGTCGTCTAACGACTTCAAACACTTCGGATTTTTCCCTTAATGGGTATACAGCTGCTTTTCTTGAAAAACCATCAATGATAGATAAAAAATATTTCTCGCCCATCTTACCAATCTTGTTACATGGTTCCCAGACATCCCCGTAAAGTAACTCAAGTGGTCTGCGCGATCTAATCCCTTCCTGTCTCTTGAATGATACTCTACGTTGTTTGTTCAGCTGGCATGGCTCACATTTTAACTCAAAGTTTTTAAAATTAGGTAGCCCTCTAGCACTGTTCTCTTTAACTGTTCGTGATATTACTGATGGACTGACATGTGCCAGTCGTTTATGCCAGAATTCCAACTTTTTATCCATAAGTGCAGATGCTTCAAAAGTTATTCTCTTTCGAGGCCCAAGAACTTTAGGGTAAAGATGGTAAACACCATTTTTTAAATATGCAGAAAATAAAACTTTACCATCTTCCGCGATCTCCACCTCACCTCTACCTCTACAATTACAGAAAGATATACCCTTTTTATCCAATTGAGGACCAGATATAAGATTTCTTCTCAATTTAGGAGAATATATTACATAAGTTAAAATTATAGTCATTGAACCAAATTTTAAGTTAACAGTTCCTCTCCCCTCAATGAGAGTATTTACACCTTCAATGGCAACAGACATTTCTACATTTGTAGTAGGGTAGAATTCATCAAAATAATCTCTATTTCTACAAAAATGGTGAGAGGCTGCTGTATCAAAAACCCAGTCAGCACTCTCATCCACAATGCTTAGACTAGTAGTTATAAAATTAGAGTATTTACCTACCTCAGGACTTACGTCTCTGTGGTGGCAGTTATTACGTTGATTAGGAGTCTGGTTGCTACGTCTCTGGTTGTTCCGGGATTGTCTCTGTCTAGTAGGTGTGTGACTGGCATCTTTTTCCATGTTGATAGGATCCTTTAACATTCCCAGGAGTGAAATGGCGTCTCGGTGATCTGTAGGAATTGTTCATTGTAGTCCGTCTCGA
Organism: Trichonephila clavata; assembly: GCA_019973975.1. Taxonomy (NCBI): domain Eukaryota; kingdom Metazoa; phylum Arthropoda; class Arachnida; order Araneae; family Nephilidae; genus Trichonephila; species Trichonephila clavata. The sequence continues at coordinate 19,836 of BMAO01027384.1, forward strand.
CGTCAGCTCCGGACAGTTGTTTTTCAGGTGATCTGGACTCTTGCACTGATAACAAGTCTTTATGCTCCTTTTCTTTGACTCCATTCTGGTAGACTGGGCAGCAATTTCTTTATTCATGTCCATATTTCTCAATTTCAGTCTTGCTTCTTCAGCTACTAATTCGGCAACAACATCTTTATAGACAAACTTCACATCATCTAATCGAAGGATGGTTTGGACTATGGAGTCGAATGGAGGAGGCAGATATCTTAGTAATTGGAAAGTGACATATCTTTCACTAAAATCTTCATCTAAATCTCGTAATTGTTCGTATATTCTCAGTAATCTTGTTGAAAATAGGCTAATGGACTCTTCAGATAATATATGGCAATTCATCAGTGAAGAATATACCTCCATGTGGTGGGCTTTAGAATCTGGTTGATAATACGTTTTGAGGACTTTCCAAGCTTCAACGGGATCATCAATTCTTTCTACTATCCTTCTATGTGAGGAATCTATGTTCAAATAGATTATAGACATCGCTATTTGCTTACGGGCCTTAAAATTCTTAACTTCCTTTACTGCTTCGGCATCTGTTGATGCATCTAACTTTGGCTCAATCTCTTTTTCATCTACTATGTTCCATACTTGTCTCTCCATCAAGAGATATTTGACATCATTGGCCCAGCTGACATAATTTTGACCTTCCAATTTTGGAATGGAATAATTCGCCATGATCAGGGAATGGGTAATAAAAAAAATCTAACTTTTAACAAATGCTCAAAAAAAAAATTCTAAAAATAGAGCTACCGATATAATGTTTCATATTTTACCTTAAATCACTGTAGAAAAATTCTAAGTGCAAATCGCCGATATAAAAATCTTCTTACACTATCGCCCCCCCCCCCCCCGAATGAAAATAACTCTAATATACTATAGGACCACACACTGTATTCATGATTACCATCTCAGTACATCAGGCCCATAACCTTATTTGTTGGCGTATACTAAATTAAATGCCCATAAAGCGCCAACTAGTTATTAAAACTCATTAGTAGGTAAAAGCATCTAGCAGAGTATTTATGGCAGGGCAGCGTTTGCTGAAGTAAGAGATGGCTAAAAAGAAAAACACATATCATTCACAGTGCACAATAAATGGTCAAAAAAGGAACAAACGTCATTAAGAAATAAACTCTTTTTATTTCAGCTAAACAATAAAAATAATTAAATCAAATAATTTTAAAAAAAGAAAAAAGTTACTTACGAAAAAGAAATTATGGTAGCTCTTTAATAGTTAAAAGAAAGACAAAATAAAATAATCATTTACCCATTCCTTTTCTGATACAATTCAAGTTTTATAAAGCAGCTCTGATGCTATTCCCGTCAAAAAAAGAAGAGAGAGTTATTCGAATTTTTCTAAACACCTGTTCAGCTAACGTAAGAATGACATCATCAACGTATGACGTCATTCCTCCCAATATTTGAATAAAAATACTTTGCATAACTGAAAACGTTTTTTTTTTAAAACTCTGCTTATCGTCGGCAAAATGAAATATCCTTTTAATGTTAAAATTAATTAAAAAATCCTAAAGTAAATTAAGATAAATATGTATATTGGAGAAAGAAAATATATTTTATGGCCGAAGATAAGAATATTTAGGGTAAGTAGTGCTTGCAGAATCATCTAATATCCAACATGGCGGCCCTTAGGTGCGCAACAGAGTAGAACAATAGACGGTAATCCGGCCAGGAGTCCACCAGCTAAGCCTTTCCAGTATGCGTTCTCCTTCGTCCACCTTTAAATAGGCTTACTTACCCTCAAATCCTTACGCGATGATAAAGAGTTCGCTCTATTTTTATTTATTACTCCCTTAATTTTAAAGCTAATCTTTTCACACACAAACCTGCTTATATATATATATATATATATATATATATCTTGGGGAGAGTGGGAATTAATAGCAGGAATTGAAAAAAATGCATAACAGTTTTGAAAGAAATATGATCACAACTTATAGAAAAGAAATATGATGTACCCTTAAGTAATCTTTTTAAAAGAGCAGTCCCTTAATTACTAAAGAGGAAGTTATGGAAAGAAACAACACTGCTGTAAAAATATAATTTATCTTTAAATTATTTTTAATGTGTACAAAATAGGTTTAATAATGTGCTTATACAATAAAAATAATTCAGGCAAGGCAGTTTTTTATTTTTCTTTATTCTCAATTTGCATTAAATTTCTTACTTAAATGAGTAAATAATTTTGTGTTTCATACCTGCCTTTTCTGCATTGCACATAAAATTTCTGCTTTTCAGCCTTTCTTTATTATTTTATGCCTAGACCATTCATTTTTACTCATTTCACAAAAGTACACACACACATTTCACAAACTATCCGTCTCTACAGCTGTTATATATAGTTTTATATTTACAAAATGAGCAAATATGTGTACCTGTAAACTGTTTTGCCATTCAATTTTTAAAAAAATCATGATGATTGCCTTTCCTTGTGCTTATTATATTTTCCTAACTATTTATTCCTATTCATTCTTACTTTTGGTTTCCATCAAGCAGAGAACGTTTATTTTTTCTTCTTCTGGAATTCATCTCCTTTTGTGTTTCGCATGTATTTGTATTTTCTACAGCTTGTATTTGTTTTCGTTGATTGTGACAAAGGCAAAATAGTATACTTTCAAATGTATGAAGAATATCATTAAAAATAATTGGATTATATTAATACATCCTGGTAGGAAAGGTTTGGGTTATGCATTATGTGACTTTTTCATACTGATGTATGTATGTATTCATCACGATCACTGTGATATGATATTGCTCATCTGTGAAAACTCCAAAGTCCGTACAAATGAGAAATATAGTGGCAGTTGCTTATAATTCAATTCCAACCAACTACCACTAGACTTTCTTCTTGATGTCTAGTTGTATGAAAGCAGGGCTGGTATCTTATTTAAATCAGCTTTTGTAAAGCGTAATATTGGTTTTATTGCAGCCATTCAGGCCATTTCTTTTTTAATGTTTCCGAAGTCTGACATTATCAAGCAGTAGGGATGTGTAACGATTAATGTCTTTGCTGTGGTTACTGAACTAGCTTCTAGTCAGAAAAGGCAAATGACTAAATGTGTGGATCAAAGTCCTTTTGCAGCAGCATCAAATGGCAATAATACCAACTGTAAATTTTATCTGATTGGGATGACTTAGATCCTGCAAAATGTGTAAATCAAAGTAACCTTTTCAAATTCCAAATTTCATTGTGGATTATAGTAGATGAATATTTAAAAACATCATATACCTTTTGATCATTTAGTTTTATTTATGTCTGATAATCCTGCTGTAATTCAAAGGCAAAAATGTTTATTTAAAGAAAAAAAGTATGAACTGAAGTTTGGATTGTGCTTGTGTCATTGAAAAAATTTAACACTAGGAAAAGGTACGGGCCTTTGCTTTAAAGGTTGATGAGATTCTGTACAGATATACTCTACTATTTATAAAATTCTCAAAATTTGCACAAGATATCTGAAAATTTTTTAAAGAAATCCAAGCACTTGATGGTTATCCCTTGATTGTAGTCTCACTGTCAACTTTTTCTAACTAGATCATTATCTTGTATATGCTATTTTTTATAAATATTATCTATAAGTTGAGTAATAATATATCTTTATTTCTTTTATGAAATCATCTTTATTGCAAAATCATTACTTTCTTGTATGTTACTATATGTATGTCTTTAAATTTATCTTAGCGTGTATAAGTTTGTATAAATGAAAATACAAAATAAGCATTTCTTTTGAGTACTTTTCTCATCAAAATATCTGTATTCTCTTCACATTATTTAGAAAAATATTTGTATATCCTACTTTTTTTTTTTAAATGTCAATACCTCTTTTTTCTATGCTATGTAATTTTCTAAAGTTGTGAGGTGTGGTGACTATTACCAATGAGTACAAATTATATGTTCAAAACAATACTTGGTAGAATTCAATTTAAAAACTATCACATTCGGGTACGAGATTTAACATCATTTAAAGATGGTGAAGAAGTTTTTCTGTGTCAAAAATACAATGTATTTTTAAAAAGGTGTGATTTTTTTTTATATGTCCTTGTTTTGAAAAGGATGCTGTAAACTTCATTGTGATTAACAAGTGAAACATTGGAAAATACATACAAGTTGCTATAAAACTGTTCATTTACTAGAAATAAATTTTAATGCATTGCTTTCTTTTTTCTCAGAATACAATACTAATGTTATTATAAATATCTTGTGAATATTTTAGACAGATATTGTTGTACAACACTAAGTTATAAAATAGGATGGTTATGTTTATACAACTGTGTGTCAGTTAAACATTCAAATTTTTGGTAATGCCATTTTCTTTGTCACTAGCTAATTTTCCTATACATACATGCGTGTATATGTATATATATATGTGAGGATAATTAAATTATATCTAAAATTAAATCCCTAGACCACTTTAAACTTTTATTTTTCTGTTACATCTTCAAGTATTAAATTTACTATCCAGTTCGGGAATGAAAAACACATGGCCCTAAACAGAAATTTGCCACTCCGACCATTAATTTTTATTACCTTGTATGTCATGCTTAACTTTCAAATATATCCCTTCAATAAGAGGAGTGCTTGAAAAACATCTGGCGTGTAAGTAGTTGCAGATTCTAAAACATGGTGTCTGTCTTTCTCTCTTAGCAAGCAGATCCAAAAATTTATTTCATGGAATAAAGACAGTTCAAAATAAAATGCCTTAGTGTTGACTCGGAAAACACGACAACTTTAAGTCGACAGAATGAGCCTGAAGGAAAGAAATCTACTGCATGCAAACGCATTTTAGCTATAAATTCATCGAAAAAATAAAAATATTTAAAAAAACAGATGCGAAATCAGCCAACTGTAATGGAAAATGCTGTAGAGAAAAATTATGGAACCCTCAAAGCAATGCATGTCGCTTAGCGGAACGCAAGGTTGCTGTAGGAAAGAGGCGCTCTACCACTGGAAATGAAACCTACTTCGATCGAAAGCGAATGAAAACAACTCTCCAATAAACATTCACTAACGGTAAGGAAAAAAAATAGAAACGCTCCTGTCTCTGAAAAGAAAAGCGCCGTTCCAACAGCCATAAAAGAAATAACATTATCTTATTCGCTTGAAGAAAATTCAAGCAATCAAAATTTTAAGATGGAAAATAAAGCAGAAGAGCAAGTTAAAAAAGAAAAGATAACGGAAGAATTGAGCAGAACAAATACAGAAGAAAAATTAATTCAACATATAACCATCATCAAAAATCAAGTACGTTTTGAAGATATCCAAACCTTTTTCCAAAAGTATAACCTAGAAATGCCCATTCAAAATTTCTTGGACCAATATGAAAACATTTGCAATTCTTTCGAAAAAACTGAAAATAATATTTGTAACAAAATTAGTAAGTGGACCCATTGCAACCTTCATCAAGTCGCATCCAATACCAAGAAGTTTCACCGAATTTAAATTGAACTTAGTACGAGAATTTGGAACACAAATGAATCCCGCAGAGATTCATCTTCAACTAGCCAAAACAGAAAAAACATCCAAAGAGACTAACATAGAATACTTCTATAGAATGCAAGAGATCGCATCCCAAATCAATTTAGAAGAAGAAGCTGAAAAATTTTATTTAATCAAAGGATTAAAAGAAGGCAGAGCCGTAGAAATGCAGTTAAAGAGTTCGAAAAGTATACAAGAGCTGAAAGAAAAGATGAAAACTTTGGACAACAAGAAAGTAAAATTTCAACTACAAATCGCCCAGAATTTATCAATCCAAAATATCTGATGAAAAGAACATCTCCCCATCCGACCCAACTTACCCACAGACTACAATGCGGAAGATGGCGTAGTGGTCAAAATCAACCACCAAATGAATTACTCCCGAAACCAAGTATACATCCAGGTATATCCTCAACGTCGAACATCCTATCACCCCTCGGGGGCTCACCTTCTTTAGGTGAGTACGGGTGTCACAATCCCGAGGTGCCCTAGTGATCTTTTCCTTTTCCCACGGGGTTTACTGTGTTTGGTAAACACGGGCTTTACGAACTCGGGGTACCCTAGTGATCCTTCTCTATTTTCGACCCTCTTTCTTGTCATTCAATTCATTCTTTCTTTCTCTCTTCCCATCTAGACCACAGATATTAAAACAAATGTTTGGCGCAGTATAGCCGAAATCGGCTCTTGCGCCAATAAACCCCAAAATCACTCACTCACCCAACATCCTATCATCATCACCCATCCTTTACTCCTCAAAGGTCGACCATGTATCCGAGAAACCAACGGATCTTGCAACAAAGACCAGTGGATTTGCGACCAGATGCTCCAACTTTCCATCCCAGTCAAAGACTGCCAGAAAACAATACTATAATTCGACCATATCAAAGACGAGATTTTCTCATCATCGAAGCGATAATCAATTCAAAGAAAATTGCGGTTTAATTGGATACAGGATCCAACATCAACATTATTTGTAGAAAGATACTGACACAAATCAAGGGAGATAAAATTGTCTGTGGAACAAATAGAATCATACATATCCACCATCGATGGACAAATTAAGGTTAGTGAATATATTGTTTTACCAATGAAAATAGGAGAAATTATTAAATATATTAAATTCCTCACAGTAAATGTAGAACTACCTTACTTAATTATATCTTGTCAAACTATAAGTAGTTTTGAATTAATTATTAATTTTAATGAACAGAAAATATTTCAAAGAAGTAAAATAATTCCAAAACAGGGTGAACCTAAAGAAATTATTAAAGAAACGCATAAGCATAAACTAAAGTCTAAACTAAAAGTCTTATAATTAATAACAATAAAATTATCTCTAAAAAAGTTGATCATGTGTTTAATATAGAAATAATTCCTAACAGTGATTATGATATTGTTAATAATATTATAGATAAATATAAACATATATTTGCTAAAAATAAATTTGATGTGGGTGAAATAAGCTGTGCTTCACCTAAAATTGTACTTACTTCTCTCAGAAATAACCATTGCAAATCGCCCTTATTGAACCTCTCGTAAAGGTGATGCGGAAATAAAAAAACAATTAGATGCATTGCTGACAGCAGGAATAAATAAACCATCTCATAGTTCTTATGCGGCCCCTATAATGTTAGCCTTTAAAAAGAAGGATAATGCTCGAGCACGATTATGTATTGATTATCGAAAGTTGAATGTTATCACAAAATTGGATTCCGAAATAATTCCACGAATAGATTCAGTTTTAGATAAATTAACACATGCAAAATTTTTCTCAATGATTGACCTATGCAGTTATTGGCACATTAAATTAGATGATAGTGAATCTGAAAAACTTGCATTTACATCAACTTATTCTCTTTTTCAATTTAATTGCTTGCCTTTTGGATATAAGAATTCCCCAGCTATTTTTCAAAGAGAATATCGACAAATTCTAAATAAATATCAAATAAAATTTGCACTAAATTACTTTGACGATATAATAGTATTTTCAGAATCAATTGAAGAACATATAAAGCATTTAGAAGAAATTTTTAAAATTTGTGAAATAGAAAATATTAAATTAAAATTCTCAAAATGTAAATTTGGTAATGATACAATTGATTTCTTGGGATATGAGATAAAACAATTGTCATACAGTCCAAATAATACGAATGTAGAAATAATTAAAACACTCTTACCTCCTCGAAATGTAAAAGATTTACAAAGATTTCTTGGTACTATTAATGTCTATCATAAATTCATTCCTCAATATGCAAAATTAAGAATGCCATTAAATAATCTTCTTAAACAAGAATCAAAATTGGAACTGGACCCCAGAATGTCAATGGTCTTTTAAAAAACTTAAACACAGCTTAATTTGAAACCTATTTTAGCCTTATTCAATCCAAATTACCCTTGTCATCTGTATGTTGATGCATCGAAAAATTCTATATCATGTATCCTCAAACAACAAAAACCCAATGGAAATCAGCACCTGATTGCGTTTCATTCAAGGAGACTGAGAAATTATGAAATTAATTATAGAATAATGGAATTAGAATGCTTAGCAATAATTGATAGTTTAGATAAATTCCATTGCTATCTTCATGGATCTTATTTCACAGTTCATACAGATCATAATGCATTAGTTTTGGCTTAAAAATTTTAAAAATCCCATAGGTCGACTTTTTAGATGGTCTTTAAAAGTTTCTACGAATTATTTTGATATAAAATGTAAGAAAGGTAGTACTAATATTGAAGTTGATATGCTAACAAGAAATCCTATTGCTTATCATTTAATTAATACTTCTCCAGAACCTTTATTAGATATAAATGAGATAATTCATTTTCAAAATTTAGAAAATATATCAGGCCCTAAATGTTTTAAGAGAGATTGTGTCTTCGTTGTGAAAAGAGAAGGTTTATGTAAAATAATTGTACCCTAAGCACTACAAGTAAAACTAATAGAAACAACACACAAAAAATTTGGTCATCCTGGTGTAGCTACCATGTTAAAATTAATATCACCGCAATATTACTGGATAAAAATTATAACTGATGTAAGAAATTATGTAAAACACTGTGAAATGTGTCAATTTAATAATGTGTAATAAATGTGTCAATTACGGACTGATGCACAATCACTTCCCTAATGTGAAAAACCCTTTGAACTTTTATCAATAGATAGTGTTGGCAGTTTAAATTATTATAACTCAGTAAAGAAATATTTGCACATCATTGTAGATCATGCCACCAGGTATATTCGGACTTTCCCTTCCAAAAATGCAACAACTGATACATATATTAATTGTTTGAGACATCTTCCAAAATCATGTACAAGAAAAAATATTAAGTGACAGAAATACTGCATTTACCTCTTCAAAATTCAAACATTTCTTAAAACATAACAATGCCACTCAATTACTAACTACTTCTCATCGACCGCAAACTAATTTAAAAGTAGAAAGAGTAAATCAAACTGTCATTACCCGCTTAAAGTGCGAAATTAGTAATAACAAAAGTATGGACAAAAATTTTAGAAAAAGTAACTAATCAATATAATCAAACTCCACATACAATAACAGGCTTCCCTCCAACCTATTTAATGTATGGCAATTTACCTTTTGAAATTTCACTAAGAGATAATGAAATATATCCTTCCATAGAAGAAGCAAGAAAATTAGCTTAAGAAAGAACCTAACAATATTATAACATAAATAAATTTAGATATGACAAAAAATTTCGGGAAGCTTATTTCAAGGTTGGTGACTTAGTGATGTATGAGGAATTTCAATACCCCTATACACGGAAATTAAGTCTCCCTTATACAGGTCCTTATACAGTATTCAGAAAATATTCAGATGTATTGTTTGAAATAGATAGACCCAATGCCCTTAATAAAACTGAGACTGAATTATAGTTCATTCAATCCGCTTAAGGCATTTTCATCCACCTGAAAAATTTCACTTGAATTACATTGAACAAACTATCCAAAACAAAGAGAAAAAGAAAAGAAATGTATTGTGTAGTACAGAAGTGACTGAGTTTTGTTTAAAAAGACTCTTCAGAGAGGAAGAATAATATAAATGATAGTAAATTTTTATAGAGTATATTTTGTGTTAAGTATTATTGTTTATATTTAGAAGAGAAAGTAGAGTGTTTTTTATTATATAAAATTTTTAGAAATTTTAATGTATTTCATTATTTTATTTTAAATTGTTAAAGGTATTATATCATTTATATGATAGTATTGGTGTTATAAAGTTGAAATATATAAAGTTAGTTATTAGAGAAATGACTCTAATGTACTAAGATAATGATACTGATTGTGAGGAGAAACAAAATTAAAGTCACATTGCATTCTTTTTATCCACTGAATTTTATTATTTTGTTTATTATTCTATTCATTGGTAACTTTACTAAATTTAAATTAAATTTTTCTCATCTTGAAATTCTGTGTTGATATACTTTCCACATATCAGGATTCACTGTTTCTTGAAATTTTCCTTATCTAAAATTAAAGTAATTTAACAACTTGAAGTTTATTTTGGAAATGATACAGTGGATCAAAGAGAATTCAATCATTATGATTTTGTATATGTCTTGAAACATTAAGAGGGGAAACTTATTTAGTTTGATTTGTTTTCATATTCGCATCCCTGAACACCTGTGATTTGATCACTCAGATTTGTCAGAGAGATGTGTTGGTATTAGTATGATGTAAATTATATTACTCAGTGTGAAATGCACAGGAGAAAAATTTGTCTATGAAATGAATAAGCTTAAAAAGTTACGGAGTGATTCAAAATATTTTATGTGATGATTTGAAGTAAAAGTGAATATGTGAAAGGTTTACTACACTAATTTGTATATGTTGTTGAAAAGTAATTGCTATAAGTAATGATAGATTTCTTTCTAGAGATTAGTCCACTTTTCGAATCAAGATAAATAAAAGAGCTCTTATATTCTTATCTAATATTCCTATAATACATGTAAAAGGAATATGGTCTGGTGTGTTGAATAGTGTATAAGTGTTATATAAACTGTTCTCATATAAATCATACAATTTTATTCAAGTCTATGCTTTGATATTTTAACAGTGTATTTCAGCTATGTATAATTTTATGTAACAAAATTAAGTAGTCTATGAGGGCGCCTGAGTAGATTTCAATAGAAAATTATTATCTTAATATTTGTATATCATGTATTTTTATAAATTATATTGTTTTATATTGATAAATTTCCACACATATACTACAAATAGATAGACTATTTGCTAGCAATAACACAAATCTAATAATATGAAAGATTTGGAGGAAACCTGAGCTCTTTTTCTGGATGCAATATTAGATTTGAAAACGCTAATGTACATTTATGTGTAAGGAATTTCATTTTTATCATTTAATATTTTAGAAGTGTTTCTATTTTGTTTATTACTATAATTTCGTTTATTGTATTGTATTTTGATTTTATTATTTGTATTACTTAAATCTATTTACTGCATGTAATATGTGTTTCTATATTATGTTATGTACTTTTTTTGTATATATTGAAAATTTATTATGTTTGTTAGAGAGAAAATGACCACAATTACTCCAATTTTAAGATTAGGGGGGAAATGTCAGGATGATTAAATTAGATCTAAAATTAAATCCCTAAACCACTTTTAACTTTTATTTTCCCTTCACATCCTTCAAGTATTAAATTTATTATTCAGTTCGGGAATGAAGAACACATGGCCCTAAACAGAACTTTGCCTCTCTGACCATTAATTTTTATTACCTAGTATTTCATGCTTAACTTTCAAATATATCCCTTCAATAAGAAGAGTATTTGAAAAACATCAGGCCTGTAAATGGTTACAGATTCTAAAACTTGGTGTCCGTCTCTCTCTTTGCAAGCGGATCCAAAATTGATTTTATGGAATAAAGACAGTTCAAAATAAAATGCCTTAGTGTTGACTCGGAAAACAAGACATATATATATATAAGTTTCAAACTTTACAGGCAAAGGAAGGAAACATATAAAGAAAGAACATCTAGAAGTGATAATCAGGTTAGGGAAATAACAACTGAAGCTCAACAGACACACCATGAAGATACAAGTTCTGATGTAGTTCATCCCCGACCATGTTACGTAATTCATAGTTGTGAATTAACTAGTCAATATGGTACAAATGACATGTAAGTTGTTAGGAATTTTGAATGTTTTGGTGGAGCACTTTAAAAATAATTTAAACTGCTTATAAATCACTTCATAATATCAAGGCTTGATAAGTGTGATGAAAATCGGTAAATTCATGCTATAATTTTTTGATTTTGTTTCAAAATATTTTCAATCATTAATTTTCCAAGGGGTACTTTGTTTCTACTTTTTTTATATCATGTTTTTTTATTGTTGTTACTGCATTTTATTATATGTTGTTGTATATCTGTAATCATTTGATAATTGAAATTTTTTAGAATTCTACTAAGATTTTATTACTGCTATGATTTGTAGATATTTTCAAATATTTGGAACATTTTTATATTAATATTAACTTCATGTATAGGAATATAAAATGTAGTTACATTAATTTTTGAATATCTAAGGTCTGTGAGTTACTTTGCTGTGATGAAATAGTACAGTCTTAAGATTGAATGAAGAAATTCTGTTTACAAAGAAAATTCTATTGTTGTTAACTGTGCATAATTTTGGTCTCGTAGATTATTCCATTTTTAAACTTTTTGTTTTGTTAGTGTTTTTTTAAAGTATTTCTTGACTCATTTTTGGTGAGCAAAATTTATTGATTTAAATTGTGAAACTTTGAGTCCTGTAAATTTTTAGCATTGGTATTTTTATTAAGGTATTATATATATAGTAATAAATGTATTCTTCATGAAAGTGTGTGATAACGCAAGTCTTAATTGTTTTTATATTCACTTACTCTGAAAGTTTGATGTATGTGCTTATGTACAGAGACAAGCTTTTAAACAATCAAATGATAAGCAATTTTAAGTCATTTTCATGATGCTTATGACTCTAAATATTAACACCTATCAGGAAATTATGACAATTTAAATTAAGGCAATATATGTAAAATTTGAGGACAACTACAAAAAAAAGCACTCTTTCTAAAATTCAAAAGTCACATATTTAAATTGTTTTACTACACTACTTCTAAAATGTTTTTTTATGTTAAAATTTATTACAAAAGTGAAAAACTTTTCCCCCAGAAGAATTTAGACTAAGAGCTGTAAGGTGAACAATATGTTAACTAATGGAAAAATGGTTTTATTTAGAATCCAATCTTTTTTGGAAGGTACAAGTCCAGTATTTTTCAAACCATTAGGGGTACTAAAAATTAAAAACCTACTTATCATACCATTAATGCTCTATTGGGCTCTTGGCAGACATTGGAAGCACAAACTTATTTTAAAATTACATGTTACTTTCAACATTCTGGAAAACATCTCTTAACATGGATTTCAAATCTCTTACAGAAAAGATGCATCTCATATAACTTCTCTTCCACCAATTGAAAAGTTGTATGGACATTTTAAAACAATCAGTAATTAAGTACCCTTTATTGAAAATAAAAATGTAATTGAACTTATTATTAATTAATTTTAGATTCATTCCATATTTATATTTAACAAAATAATTAAACACTAATCTGGAATTTTATGGTACACTTCCAGCTTTATGTTCATCTGTTTTATAAACACCTCCATATCTTTGTTTCTATTGATGATGGAAATCAAATAAATACAGTTATAAACAAGCTTTAAAATAAAGAAATAAAAATGTGTGATTTTCTGCTGAAAAACTACTTCAGAAACCTAGCCTGGTACTTTATTTTACTTTACTTTTTAGTTACATTGAAGATGTTTTACCTGGGCTAGAGACAGGTGAAGAAGTAATAACTGTTCCCGGTGGACCTAGAAACATAGATGATGATTCAAATAGAGGGGGAAATGTGCTACAGGCCGATCAAGGTTCTTCACATAGTGGAGGTGGTAGTGATAGGTAATTTTTTCTGTTTTAAAATTAAACTATAAATTTGGCAGTGTCAGTGTTTAATTTAGGATCGTTCAGAATTCTTCAAAGTCGCTTAAGGCTTATTTTCTTCTATAAAGAAAAAAATTGATTGTAGTCCTGTTTGCTAATTCTTTTCTACAAAATCATTTTAAATAACATTAACATTGCATTTTGCTTCTTTATCTAATTATATATCCAATCTTCGCTTTACTCAGGAAAACTACATATAGAGTAGAAAATTAAAATAATTTGACATCAAGCTTGGGCTTGAATATATATATGGGCAAAGAATATATACTACTTTGCAACATTTTTATAATCTTTTTCTAATATGTACACATCTCTTTTTATCAGTTAAACTGAGAATATGTCACGCTAATTGTTTTATGTTAGCTTAGCATAGAAATTAGGAACTTCAAACCATCTTAACCAAACACAATACTTGTTTAGTAATTTCTTCAAAATGGTTAGGTATTTGGGGAAATCGATTATTTCCCACATAAATCTGCCTCAGATAAGTATTATAATGACTACAACTCTTACACTGATTTGATAGGAAATGAAGTAAAATATTTTGAATGCCAAAGTTTATAGAACAGAACTATTAATTAGATCAAAGGAACAAAATTAGGGTATTTCAGCAATTAAGTTGGGTGTATATTGGAAACCATTATTTATGGGGTACCTTAAATTGTTTTCAACTTATCTAATTTAAAGAACAAGTTATAGGTTTTAATGTTCTTTTATTCTTTATATTCAATTTAAGTATTAGTTAAACTTTAATATTGATTTTTTTTATTTTATGCATCATCTTGGAAAGTAAAGCAGTTTGATTGTAAAGCGAATATTTTGTGTATCTATTCGCATTCCTCTTTGAAAAGGTTTTCTATTTTCTTTTATAAACATGTAATTGAATTCTGTAGTTTAAGATGTATAATGAGTGGAGTGTTTTTTTTGTCTACTTCAATAAATTTATTCACAGAACTCCCAAAAGTATTCAATGTTTTATAGAATTGTTTTTAGCATGTGTGCTACAAACAAGATGATTAAAATAAACTTTCTAAAAGATACAATATATTTTGCGTATAAGAATGTTGAATTTCATTTCAGTCTTTCTTCAAGTGCTGATCATTAGCAGATAAGTTTTTGTCTCATTTAGTATCATTCTTTGAGATCATTGCTTTTCTTAATAGGAGCATTTCTATCTATAAATAATTTAAAGTTTCTTTTGTCTTACTCCCCCTCGTTTTAACTTTTCAGATACTCTGAAAATTTGTCACCAGTTGATAGAACGCACCATGATGAAATATCTTGTAGAGATGTACCAGGCCCTTCTACAAATAATCAAGAACATGAAGAAGAAATTATACAAGTTAGGATAGAAAACTTTCCTTCCAAGGAGAATTGGGAAAGAAGTAGGGAAGTGGCTGTTTCATCAAGTAGGGAAAGGTAATAAATCTACTTAACATTATTTTTGTGAATGACATTCAAAGCTTTTAAATATGTTGGCTTTCAAAACGAAATCAAATAATAAAATATGCTTTATTTATTTCTAAAGTAGAATTTCTTTGCATTGTATTTGTACATTTGTAAACAGTTTTTTTAAAATCAAAATTGGCATGAATAATAAAAAAAGAAAATGATTTCTCTTTTCATTTATAATACTAAATAAGCCACTTACCGAGAATTGAATTCGAATTTATTTATAGAAAAATATATATTGATTCTCCACCTCCCCATGTTAATTTTAGAGGAATTATATGGAAAGGATGCCCGATTGCTTAGTAGAAGTAGCAATCTTTTAAGATGCAAAATTGAACAAAACTGTTGTGAAATTTTCAGTATCAGGCTTTTTAAAATTCTAACAAAGCCCCTGTGGTATTTTCAGATTTAGTCAGTCTATATAGTCTATATTTTTGAATTTTAAATATAATGTATCTCAATTGTGAATTTTTGTTTAGAAAACTGTAAATGTTTTATATGTAAGCTTCTTCCCCCTTTTAATTTCAAATAGATATTCTTTCTAAGAAAAATGTTACTTGTGTATATTTAGTTATGAAATAAAAATATTAAATTTGATATGAAATAAGTGGTATATTTTATGTTATCAATTTATAAGTATAAAAAGAAAATTATAGAATTGTTAGAAGAATATAGAACATAAAATGGGAATATTTTATAGGTTATTTATAATTAAAGAATTCAAATGAAATTTATTTTGCTATTCGATGTACATTAGCTTTCATTTACTTTAACTACTACATCTGATTTTTAGTTAACTTTGAGATTTCAAATATAGCATTTCTTTAAAATTTTCTCTTAAGAAAGAGACATAAAACTTCACATCTAATTCATGCAGTTGTTTTAAATTAGAATATCATTTTGAACACTCAAAAATAAAGCAGCTTTGATTTCAATGTCCCATCAATCAAGGTTATTTAATGCAATGC
This sequence comes from Trichonephila clavata, assembly GCA_019973975.1. Taxonomy (NCBI): domain Eukaryota; kingdom Metazoa; phylum Arthropoda; class Arachnida; order Araneae; family Nephilidae; genus Trichonephila; species Trichonephila clavata. The sequence goes on from BMAO01027384.1 coordinate 35,814, forward strand.
AATTATCTTGACCCAACATTATCTGTTTGCAAAGTATTCTTTAATAGTATATAGAACTTTTGGAAATTTATAGTAAAAGCTCCAATTTTTTTGAAGAGGCTGACTCATCACAAAAAGTTTTTTTAATTTTTGGTAAATTACTAAGTTTTCCATATTTAATATCTTTAGGAAACAAATCTGATTTTCATTCAAACTCCTTTATTGGTCAAAACATAACCTCAGATGTTTTACAATGACCTTGTATTTATTTTTTATTAAGTTTGTTTAAATGTAATGCTAAGTCCGTGAAAAACATTAATATTTCAATCACTCTATATTATACAGTTTTTTTAAATCCTCATTCCAACTATTTAAAACACAAGGGGTATTTCTTCCTGGCAATTCACAAACCTTGTGATATATCCTGATATTGCACACATACACTGGTGTGCAAAAATTAAGGACGAAGTTGAAAAATTAGCATATTAGCTGAACGAAGAGGCAGAGCGGACAGAAAGACCAATCAGGAGATTAAGTGAGGTGATGTACGGTAGCACATGCGCAGATATGCAGGTAGACGTAATGGGGGAGTGTCTGAGTAGTAAAGCATGTTGTCGGTGTAAGATTAGTATTTCTGGCAAAGAGATTGCACACCGTATAACAGTTAAAATCACACCGAGTTGCTGCCTCAGCGAGAAATGGCGAATAATCAATCTGTTAGACGACATCTGGATGCTTTTACCCGAGGTCGAATCATTGGGAAGTAGGAGGAAGGTCGCAGTGTGACAAGTGTGGCTGCAGAGTTCGGAATTGCTCACAGCATCGTTTCACGACTTTGGAGACAATTTCAAACTACAGGAACAGCTATCCGGGGGTTCAGTAGTGGTCGTCCACGAGGAACCACACCCGCAGATGACCGGTATATTGCCTTACAGGCCAGAAGAAACAGGCGGCAGACAGCGGGAGAAATCGCTAGACACACGACACAGGTGACTGGACGACCGATATCGCGTTTTACCGTGGCCAGAAGACTGCACGGTGGTGGTCTGTTTGCACGACGCCCTGTACGGCGTGTACCTCTAACGCCTGCCCATCGGAGAAGGCGTTCTCTGTGGTGCCGGGAACACCGGAATTGGAGAGACAATGAATGGGGACGAGTACTCTTTACAGATGAGAGCAGATTCAGTCTGAGTAGCGATTCTCATCGCATACTCATCTGGAGAGAGCGGGGAAGCCGCAATCATCCCTCGAACATCATTGAAAGGGACAGGTATGGAGGTGGTGGTGTTCTCGTTTGGGGAGGCATCATGCTTGGTAGTCGTACAGACCTTCACATCTTCGACGCAGGTTCAGTCAACGGGACCCGTTATTGTAACGAGATTCTTCTTCCATATGTGCGTCTTTTTAGAGGCGCTATGGGTCCGCAGTTCCTTTTCATGGACGACAATGCACCATGTCATCGCACAGTAGCTGCCGAACAGCTCTTAGAGAGTGAGGATATTGAATGTATAGATTGGCCAGCACGATCTCCGGATCTCAATCCCATCGAGCATGTATGGGATTTTGTAGGCAGACGCTTGGCAGCTCGTACCTTACCACCATTAACGATTCCGGAGCTTCGATTGGCGCGGCAAGACGAATGGGCATCAATGCTTTAACAACTCATTGACACCCTCATTCTCAGCATGGGCAGATGCTGTGAAACCGTCCTAGCAGTCAGGGGAGATCATATCCCCTACTAAAGACCGGATATTTCTTACTGGACACCCATCACAGGGATGTTTCGGCCTTCAGTCGCATTGCGCTCCATGCTACTTTTTCAATAAAGCTTCTTTTTATCCCTCTGATTTCTCTTTTAGTAAGTGTTGCTTACATTACTCATGTCCTTACGTATTGGGGATCTTACCGTATTAAATGTGTTGATTTGGAATGCTTTTGTACAAAGTTATATTGAAAAAACCGTCTCGTCATTAATTTTTGCACACCAGTGTATATTATTGTTACAAATTAAAAGAGTATTATATCCACAATAAGCATCGTCTAAAGGTTTTTAAAATTGTCTTCTATACATGTAACAAGCAACAATGAAATTTATGGTTTGATTAATTTTTCACAATATTTCTTTTAAATCACAAGTTTTGAATTTTGAAGGTAATTCTTGTTGGCGAATAATTCTATGAGAACCTGTTAGATTGGTTAACGAACTTCATTTAAAAATAATTTAACAGCCCATTTCTAGTCCACTCATATCAGGAACTTCATCTGTTGTTACAGAATGAATTTTTGAAGTGAAAACTTCTTTAGCGGCGTTGGGCGCTTTTTGGCAGGAGAAAATCTTATGGGTTTGTGTCACCGACATGCTCTGACTGGCGCAGTGTGCTGTTTGCTTTAGACACTTTTTGGATGGGTGAAATCTCGTGCGTTCGCGTGTCCGACATGCTTATAGCAGTATATCTGTAGCTATATAGCTGACTTATAGTGCTGTGTGTATCTTATAAGTGAAATTGAATGGATTTAGTGAAAAGTTCAATGTGTATGTACTGTGCTTTGTTTAAATAGTGTTTTTTTTTATTTTTGTTCGAATCGTTTAATTGAAGAATCATTGTGCAGTACAATAGTGCGTTCTAAATAAATATTCTAAAATTTTTAAGATAAAAAATATACAATAGAAAATTATTTTAAATACTCGCATTTGTTTTGCAATTTGAAAATTCTATATTATTTAAAATTATTTTAAGTCTTCGTATTTATTCTGCCATTTGAAAATTTTGCATTATTTATTTTCTAATATTTAACCTCTGCAATGTATCATGCAATCTGTATTAGTGTTTCACAGTGGCTTAGATGTTTTCTTACTACCGTGGTAAAACGGACATCTAGTTGTTCAATCATAATTTTATCGTGGATTTTGAAATTAAAATTTTTATAAAATCTAATAATAATTCAAGATTAATGTGTTGAAGTTTAAAATATGGTTTAAAATCCAAAATTATAGTTTATTACCTTATATCGTTAAAATATTTAGTTTAAAATACTAAAAACGGCTCCGACTTTAATTTCATTAAATATTTTATTTTATTTAAAAATTTAATGTTTCGAAATCATTATTTATTAATTTAAATTGTCAAAAATAAAATATATGCTCTTCTATTTTTTGCAAAATGATTCTCTATAATTTTATATCATTCGATTTTATTATTAGAAATTTACAAAAAAATATTGTCAGGGGATTAGGGTTATTTTAAATATCCATTTTTCATATTTGCTTATATCCTTAACATTTCCCCCTAATTTCTGCTTTGGCAATGATTATTCACAAATCACAGGGTGGTACTTATGATGCTATTGTCTACGAATACTATCAGCAAACATCCTAGAGAATTAGTTTACGTAGCTTTAACAACAGTAACAAGGATTCAAGGTTTATTTTTGGTTACTCAAGAAAATATTAGCAGCAGCTGAAAATTTTGGATTGGTAGAACAGAAACACCTCTAAATGCTTCAGAAACAGATAAACATCATAAAAGATCAACAAGTTATCAAGAGGATCTAACGTTAGAATTGAAAAGGTTACAAAACAGAACATTACAAATGGTCACCAAAACTTTTCTTGAGTTCATCTCCAACAAGAAAGGATTTTTGATATTTTCATTCAACTGTCAAAGTTTGCATATGCATGGAGCTGACCTAAAAAATGATGCTATTGTAAAAAAGTCAAATGTTCTGCTTTTGTCGGAAATTCGTATGAAAAACAAATAACCACCTGATATTTCGAATTTCAACTTTGTTGTAAGTTATGAAAGACCCGAAGTTCCAGCAGCAGGCGTAGCTATTTATCACAATACTCAAGATATGTCACACTTCATTACTTCACATATGGACATACGTACTAAATTCACTAGAAGCATTGGTGTTAATGTTTCTGATATAGGCAAAATATGCGTTGCTCGTGGCGATTCCAAGAATGGGCAATATCTATTAATGGTTGCCATTTATATTTTGCCTGGAAAATCTATGAGACAGATGCAGCAATTTTTATTTTAAAATTTGATGATTTATACAAAAGAAGGTTCTGAAATACTCAATAAAAGATTTGGCGAAAAATATGATAATGTACTGATGATTTTAAGTGGAGACTTCAATATTAACTTTGCAGATGATAAAAATCTACCACTAATTGAATTTCTAAATGAAACACTTAATTTAAATATGTCCAATGATCGAAAACTCAGTACTACAAAATAGAAAATGACAATCGATGGGGTTTTTACACGATACTTAGATAAATTTGAATCAAACATCTTCCTTTCTTACTTTAGTTACCATGCGCCTATTGTATCTTTTTTAGAACAAAATGAAATTATTGAAAGTACAAAAAGTCTAAGTATTGTTGAAATTAATGATGACAATGATGCAAACAATTAAAATGTTAAAAATCAAGTACATTGAAAATTTAAGTAAATACAAATACTATCCATAAATAATATGATTGTATATTAATTGTTATTTCAATTGAATTGTATTTATATTTTTCATGATCTTGTACAGCTCTTAATATATTTGAATAATAATAAACCCCATATATACATGCATTTAGTTGTTGCTCGGAGTGTCAATAGATGTGAAAATCAGATTGATGTTGATATTTTTAATTCAAACATTATGAAATTTCAAATTTTAATTCTAAAAGTTCTCAGTTTTTACTTCTATTGGCTGTCTCTATAACTGCCAATTTTTTTTTGTTGTTGTTAAAAAAACTTTTTTTGATTATTTTACAGGGCATTGACTAGAACTTCACAAATATCCATAATTTTCATTTTGGTATATTTGCTAATTGTTAAAGTTCTTTGTTTTTTGTGTTTCTTTTGAGAAAACTATATTAGTTGTTTCATCAAGACAAATTGAGGTGTAGTCATAGCTATTAATGTCATTGCAAATTTGATCAGAAGTATTGATATACATTTTTAAAATCCTATCTCTTTTTAATTGCATTTCTACTTGCAATATTTGAATTCTTTGAATATTTTTATTTTGAAGCAAACTGGTAGCAGTTTAAAAATTTCAAAATAGCTTCCACAATATGGTTAGTCCTCAAATTTTGAAAATAAGTTTGAATTTCATTTGTCTTTATTTAGTTCTTTCACGAATATTTCTTTTGATTTTCTTGATCTATCGATCTTGATCAGTGTATAGATAATGCTTAGTATGCAATAATTTTGGAGGACAGACCTCAATTCCATGTTTAGCGAATCCAGTATCAAAAGTACAAATATTTACAAAACTGCATACACTTTTTACCTTTTGCTTTCTTTGGTAATATTTAAATTGTATAGATATTGAATTTTAATATGTAAATTAAAACACAATTTAGACTATCAAAGACCACACCCACTTACAAATATATAAAGACATTCATCTGACAAGCCAAAAGTATCGCAGTTTGCCTTCCTGCTATGTGGTGCTGTGTGTTATTAATATTTTCTTTTTCTGCAACTATTAGAGAATTTCATTGTAAAACCCAGAATTCCATGTTCAATAGTAAAAAAAGTAAATTTCAAAATTTTTTGTTACTTCAAACTTTTGGACTTACCAGAAAATTTTTCTGACATGCCAAATATTTCACTCATTCCATGCGATTGCCATCCCTAACTTGTATAATATTTCCTTTTTGGATGAAAACTAATAAATTTCTTGTAACCTTTGATGAAATTGTCAATGATTTGTCATCTAACCAAGTGATATTTGTTATTTTAAGAATTGAGAAACATTGCAAATTTAGTTTAGTCCTTCTTTAACTTTAAAAAAGAATTTATAGTGATTTGAGTGAAGAATTGAGTTAAAAGATTTTTCTCCTGTGAACATGACTATTTCAAAGTAAATGCATAATTGATTTGAATATTTAAAAAAAAAGTAAATCGGCATCATGTGGTAAAGGAATTAAAATAATTACATTTATAGGATGTTTTCAGTTTATGTTAAAAAGGTTTGTTTAAAAGTTTGTTAAAATCAGCAAATAAATTACGTGTTTTTTTTAAATGTTACTTTTTGGGATTAACTTGGTTAAAATAATTTTTTTCCTCAATACTTGGTATATTGTAAAACTTTTTGATTTAAAATGTTATTTATATCCATACTTCTCTTTCAGAACATTGAATTTAGTTTCTCAAATTTCAATGGAGCAGATTGTTAATACACATGAAAATGAAGTGAAGGAAAAATCTGTAAGAACAGAGAGCCAAACAAATAATGAGCAGCTACCTAAATCCTCACGAGGTTCTAATTCATCTATAGAAGCTTCTGAAGAAGGCAGGTGTAAAGACAAAGAGGATATGAAAACAGATCTTAAAAAGTAAGCGAAGTTAATGCAATATGAACTTTTTAATTAATATTTTAATTTGTTCAAAATATTCATGGTTTCATGATATTTTTATTGTTATATAAAGTTATATATTTATATATACTCTGTTCTTTTTTGTATTTATTTTAAAGATAGACACGAATCACTTCTTTCTAAGCAAGTATATTAGTTGAACATATTTATTTATTATGATTATTAATGTTTGTGTCCTAAGAGTTTGAAAGCCTGTTAGCACATGTGGAAAAAGATAATTGGTTATTTTTTTTTTTGAATTATAATTTTACATTATTAGGTCCTAGTCTAATTTTACTCTTATTCTCTATGTTTTGTTGTAGTATTATTGTGAATAATTATATTACAGAAGGCATGAGTCTTCATTAGATGATGGTAAAAGAAACCATTCGAAAAACATAGTAAAAATATTTCCATCAACTTCTAAAAAGAGTGACTCTGATGATCAAGAACATAGATTGAAATTGGAATCCAGCAAAAAATCGATCAAAAGCATTAAAAAGATCATTCGAAAAAGGCATTCTTCTGACAGTAGTGGCAGCAGTCAAAGGTAAGAGCATGGGTGCACTTTTCTAGTTAGAAATATGTTTACATTTTAAGAGGCCCTTAGACAGGAATGCAAACTTGAAAGTGTCCTCTTCTGGGAGGGGAGGCTGGGGCATGTCAAAAGGAACGGCAAAGTACTCATGTAGTACTGGTTATAATGTTTGAAGGTAAATAGTTCCTTAATAAGAGATGAATTATATGCCTTTTTATTTTCTTAATTTTCATTATTTTCCTGACATTGAAATAAACATTTTTTCCATGCTATTATTTTTCCAAATTTGCTCTAACTTTATTCTAATGTCTGATGATTATGTTTGGACAGCTGTCATGATGAAAGAAAATGACAACACTGTGTTAGAATGATCTGCCATCCTCTTCTTCACATTTAGAGATGGGTTCTGTTTGTTCCCAACCACTGGAAACACTAAAACCCCTCTTTCCCCCTTTTATTTTTGCTCAAAACTAAAAATAATGATGCTTCTGCATTCTCTTTGATTGGATTGGTCCATAATCAACAACTGTAATACTGTTTATATGACACCAACTGACCCCTCTTTTATTGCCCTCTCCCCCATTGTTTAAGTTTGTGAAGGTTGTTGCTGGAACACTTACCCCTATCTCTCTCTAATCCTCACATAAAGATGACTGTGAAAAATCTCTAATTTGCCTAGTGGTATTAGAAATCAGCTAAAATAGGAAATCTCTTTTTTTATAGAGATTTATTTGGATATTTTAAAAGAAATTAAACTTATAAATTTAAGGTTCTAATATAATTTAAATGTATTTGAAAAAAAAAAATGATGAGGACAGTGGTGGGGAGGGGGACAGCCAAGTCCACATGTTCAAACAGCAAAAAAAAAAAAAAAATTACCTTCAAATGCATAAAAAACTACTAGACATACAAGTTATACAGAGAAACGTTTTTTTTTTTTGTTTTTGTTTCTTTCTTCCTTCAATATAATCCCTTTCCTGTTTGACAACCATCAGCCTACTTCTTTTTTTAATCCAATCATTTTATTTATTTTAGATCTGCAATGTCAATTAAATGTCTTAAACAGGTACAAAATAAGAAAATTCCTAATTTTGTGCAAAAATTAATTTTATAATATAAATTTTAAAAAAAGTAGAAACCTACTTAGAACAATTTGCTGTAATATGCATCCATATGAAATTGCATCAAAGTCTTTTTTTTAACAGTTTAATGATCAGCAAAATTAAGAATAATTATGGAATGAATAGTGCAACTTTATTTAACTCATTCATTGTAACTTTATTTTAATCATCATTTTTTAGAAAAGTTCTTTGTTTCCAATTCAATTCAATAATTTATTTTTTAAAAAAGTTTTAAGAAATAGAACCAAAATAAATCCGCATTATATAAATTTAGTCAAGTATATTAGTATACTCTGAATTGGTTTGGGGTACACGCAATTTTCTGGATAAACAATTTTTGTGTTCGAATTTCTAATATAAAAAAAAGTCAGGTAAAAACATTCCAATAATAACTGGGATGATATATTTGCCATAGATTTAGTTTTAGAGCTGTCATATATGAGGGTTTCAAATGCACGAACTTTTTTCCCAATCATATGAAATTTGTTCTTATTTATCATACTAATGTGACATTGTTAATATTAGAGGCCAACAATATATTTTATAAATGACAGTAAAAATAAAGTAATACAGCATTTAGAACTTGGAAGCTTAAATACTGATAGAGTTAAACTAACATCGTCTTATAAAACTGCATGAGGGTATTGGCGAGGAGCCTCTTAATTATGAACTATGGTCAAGTGATGAGGATGATACAGGAGCTGACACCCCACCCCTTAGGTATTGTAGTCTCTAAAGATGCGGTATTTCTCAGTTCACAAAATGGTCACGAAGAATACAATAAATTATAGTTTAAAAAAAACTAAAGAACACGCTTTTATACTGATTTGAACTAAAAAGTAAAAATATAATTCTTAATATAAGAATAAAATTATGAACGAGAAAATGAATGTCATTGGGGTAAAAGCTTGGGGTGCTTTGTACTACATTTTTATACTAACTCAGCATTTCGTAATAGAAGTTAGAAACTATAACAATTGATAATTTATAGAACACCCCACATTTTTACCGCAATGACATTCATTTACTCATTCATCATTTTATTCTTATATTAAGAATTATTTTTTTACTTTTTAGTTCAAATCAGTATAAAAGCGTGTTCTTTAGTTTTTTTTCTAAACTATAATTTATTCATTTTTTAGTTCGATCTACAACAAAAGCGTGTTTTTTTAGTTTTTTAAACTCTCATTTATATTCATTGTGGAATTTATCCTTGAGTTTGATATTTGGAGCCAGAATTATGTGGTTTCTAAAATTAGTCTTGCTTTTCAATGGATATTAATTAAAAGGTCTGAAATGTATTTATTCTCTCCATTTACGGGGCCTCGGATAAGTCCTGTATCATTTTTTTTTTTAGATTCCGTCTCAAAAGCAACAATTAAAAGTGTGTTAAGCAGAAAGAGTTCGAATAAAAAAAATTAATGTTCCATGTTTTTATAATGGACTAAAAAGTATAAAATTCCTCTTTTTCGTTTTTTTTTTTTATTATTTATTTTTTTCTCTCATTTTTATGCATTGTCATCTACTTCTGAGCTATGGTACAAATTTCAAATCTTTAATTCATCGGAAAGTCACACAGTTCAATCAATTACAAAATTCCACTCGGACAGATGCTCAAGAATGTGAGTTAATAAAAACATAGTAATATTAAGTGTCAATCATATTCTCACCTTTTAAACGTATTGCTATAATGTTAATTTGTATCATCCCTTCTAAACGTATTGCTCTATAAAAATAAAAAATATTTAGCAGCTAGAAGATAAATTATTTTTTTTTCACATACACAAGCTTTTTTTTATTTTCATTTTCAGAAAAAAGTTTATATTATGGTAAGAAATTGCTAACACACACCCACCCTTAATTTTCTCAGATACAGAACACTTTTATTTTGTTTTATTTCTATTAACCACAAGTGTATTTTATACTTGCTTTAAATTCAAAACACTCGCTTTAGGGTTACACCTTATTCTTTTAGTCGTTAAATCTGAAATAAGTCGCCAAATCTGGAAATGATGTATGAAATTAGTCGCCATATCTGGAAATAGTATATGGAACAAGTCGCCAAATTTAAAAATGATATATTAATAAGTCGCCAAATCTGGAAGTGGTATCTGGAATTGTCACCAAATCTGATTATCCTTATTCCTGACGATCCTGAAAAGGACAATAGAACAAAATTATGAAATTACTGTATTGTCATCGATCCTTGACAAGTGTACGAAATTTCAAATAAATCCGATCTTTTTAAGTGGGAAAAAATCGTTTTCAAAGATTCTGTTACATGCAAGTGAAACTTATAAAAGCGTGTTAAAAAAGCTGCATATTCGTCATTTATGTTATCAGATTTTGGTTTAGAATTACAAAGTCTGTAGCCAATAACATATTGTGATGCTCTGAAGCAGGGATTCCTAACGGTATCCAGCTGAACCCCTTGGTGGTTTATGTAAATTTTTAAAAAATGTGTGGTATTCCAGGGTTTGATAACAATATTTCCTGTTTTAAAGTTTATTTTTTAAAAATTTAATTAAATATTCTAGTAAAAAAGAATTAAATGTCAGTTTTAATATATGCAGAGATATAATATAGATATGCATATAAAGTAAGTGAGCAATGTATCTGAAAGAAATGTTGTGTTGCTTTTGTATATTCACCATCAGTTTTTATCCGCCACTTCATATTAAAATAATTTTCGCTACTTTGAATATTTAAAGCAGCATATATGTTGAAAAATGATAAATTAATGTCGATGACATTGAAATATACTCTGACCATTTGAAGCAATTTAAAAGAGATATTAATACCAGTTATAATGATTTGGAAAGTTTTAATGTCCCATTTTGGATCACGAATCCATTTGAAACTGATGCAACTAACACTGATTTGGAAGATAAAATAAATTTTTAAAGTTTTTAGGCCAAATTTTGGAATTGCAAATATGTTTGGAAAAAAAAGATGAAATTAACCCATTTTAGCTTCTATCTACTTACTTGGCTGAGGCAGGATTTAATCATGTTTATAATTTTTTTTAAAAAACTAGAAATATATTGGAAACTACAGAACCCAATTATTTACAATTAATTTTGAGCCTAATATAAGAAGTATTACGGCATTAAAAATCATTAAACACAACCCTCGCATTGAACTTTATAAAAACTTATTAAAAGTACTTGCAATATTCAATGAATTTGAAAAGTTGTATAGTTAAGTGTATATTTGTGTTTTTTATGTTATAGAATTTTACGTTTATAAGCAATTTCATGTCAAATATTAAAAAAATACATTAAGTGCGACTACTATATTAATCAAAATTGAACTATTATGGGATTCCATTCCGTGTTTCTGAATGAGTGAATATTAATGTCACACTATTCATGTACATGAGGGTTTTTGGTGACAGACCTCATAATTTTAAACCATGGTAAATTGACAAGAACAACAACTGAGCTGTCACCCCCATCTCTTAACTTCCACACCACAACAATGAGAGGATATTTGAGCCTCGACATATTTAACATGCATCGGCCCCTTTGCACAGTGGGATTTTAACGGTACTAGGCTCAAACTCGTGACACCTAAGTCATGAGTTGCCTTGACCGCTATGTTTCTGAAATCTTGTTTATATTTTATAATTAAAAATGAAAATAGTATTAAAAAATAAAACATGAATCTTACAAACCAATTTTCCCCGTAATGTTCTGATATTCATAGTTACCATAAAATTCGCAGTATAACCCCCCCTCCTTTTACGAAGAAACCTGAAATGCATATATGCAATGCTCATATGTTTTATCATTCATTTGTTCATTTTATTGAAGTATTATCCCAGGCTTTTGAAAAAATAGTATACTTCTAGAACTGCAATTCTTTAAACTCATAAGGAATGCCATTTCTTTTAAATAAGCAGTTTTTGGATCTATGTAGAAGTCAAATTTTTTTCACATTCTCATCTTTTTTTTTGTATTTTTAAAGCTCTAATTTTTATACCCGTCATATATTGTGCACCTATAATTTTCAGTCTTGTTTTTTGTATTAAAAGTGCACATTATATGCCAGAGTTTATGATAAATTGTAATTTTTGAAGATTTTGTGTGCAGTTATTAGCATGATAATTATATTGTATTCTGAATATTTCTTAAAATTTTAGGGGGAGGGGGTGTTTATAAAGAAAATTATTATTTAAAAAGAAATTTATGCTGGAAAAAGTTTAGGGACCTCTGTTCTGGAGAGAAAATAATGCAAACCAAAGATTACAAAAGCTAATTTTGAATGCATCATACATTTTCTGATAATTGTTTATTACGAAAAATTTGGTTAAAAATTTTTTCTGAGAGCAATATTATTAGATATTTCATAAAATCTTAACATACATCTAAATTCAAAATAATATATCAGCCTTGATTTTTTTATGAACATATTTTATAAATTTAATTTGTTCAAACAATATAAAGCAAATAAGATTATTCAAGTTATTTCAAGCAATTTCTTCATGCCAAGCTTATAAAAAAAGGAGCAAATTGTTAAAATCTGATGCTTGATATGAATTAGACCAGGGGTCGGCAACCTTTCAGCTGTGGCGTGCCAAAGCAACCTACCAACATGATTCAGCGTGCCAAGCAATAACAAATATTTGAAACAATTTGATTCCCATGACAATACATGCAGAAATAGAAAAAATAGAGGCCAAAAATACAAATTTACTTATATGCTAATTATGCATCATTAAACGATATTTATTGACATAAAAATAAACATAATATATATATATATACAACTATTACTTCAATATAAATACAAATATTGAAACTGTGCACATAAATATGTATATTTTTAGAATTTTTAAGGAAAACTTAAAATATGACTGTTTTTCTATATAAATCAAAAATTAAAATTGTATATATATTATGCATTTTTAAAAATATTTATAAAACTAGAAATAAACAACATAAAGTATAAGTGTTCATGCAGTAAAGTTAAATAAAAAATTAAATTTTTAATGAGAACCTTGTCCCTGCAGAGATCAACTTAATGTCGCAATATCAAGGGTATAATTCGTTACTTTCAATTTGACACAGGATTCAGAATGTTCAGCAGTTAAACAATTTCCTTGTGGACTCAAAATATATTTCATATGAGAAAGAATTAGTTCACATAGATATGTGGTACCAAAAGCGGAAAGCAGGGCACAAGCTATTTTTTTCAAACAATTAAATCTTTCTGGCAATGACATCCAGCAATTTAAAATAGCTGTCTATTTATTGCTAGAGTTATCTTCCAAATTTTTCCGTAACTCCGTACGTTTTGTTTCCCATAATTCTGAAGATATTAATTCAATAAGCTCCATTTCAAAATTATCAGTTTCCATCCACTCAAAAATTGACAAATTGAATGGGATTATTAATCGGTCTATTAAATCAGGTTTGATTAAAAAAGAAAATATGGGCATACAAGCTTCAAAGTCTTTGCATCTTTTAGAAAACTCCTCCTTAAGTGCTTCAACGTAAATTTGAAGTTCATCTTTGTCTACGGTTGATGTATTTGCTAGAGCTTCAACATTTGGGAAGTATTTGTTGGTACTAGTATTAATATCACGGGAAAATATATTTAATTTTGTAGCAAAGCCCTTCCAATATTCAAAAAGTTCAAGTATTGTTTAACTTTTTCCTTGCATTCCTAAGTTTAGTTCATTGAGATGTTTAGTTATATCTGTCAGAAACATCAATTTACATAACCATTCCTTGTCGTCTAATTCGGGAAAATGTTGTCCCTTATCATTAAGAAAAATTTTAATGTGCTCCATGCATTACACAAACTTATTCAATACATTATCACGACAAAGCCAACGGACATGACTGTACAAGGGAAGATCTCCATATTCACTTTCCATTTTTTCTAAAAGAGATTTAAATTGTCTGTGTACTAATGAAGATCGAGGCACTATAAAATTAACTATTTTAACAACAGTATTCATCACAGAAATTAAGCGCTGAGACGAAATTTTGGCAACTAAACTTTCCTGATGTATTATGCAATGAAAGTTCAATATTTTATGTCCAATATGATTTTCAAGAAGTTTGACAAATCCTTTTTCCTTGTCAATCATTGCAGGAGTGCCAACAGTAGTTACACAAAATATTTTATTTATATTATATTTTTTCTTTCAAAATGATTTATAAACGAAAAAAGAATATCCTGCCCTTTAGTTGTACCATACAGAGGAATCATACATCATAGTTCTTCTTAAATTTGATTTCTATCACTATATCCTGCAATTACTGCAAGGCATGCAACATCATTCACGTCTTTACTTTCATCAAGAGCAATGCTAAATGCAACAGTTTCTTGTAAACCTGAATTTTGTTTCGCAGTTATATTTTCTGCCATTTATCTTATTCTTCTTTCAACAGTTCGTGCAGAAGCAGGTATTTCTTGAATTCGTGATAATATTGTTTGCAAGTTAGGTAAATCACTGAACAATATTTCAGCACTTTTTAAAAATGTGTCCTTTATATGTTCGCCATTTGTAAAAGGTTTTCCTTTGGATGCTAAACAATGAGCAATTACGAAACTGCATTATGTCGCTTTTGGTTTGACTCCAATTGTTTGACACAAAAATTAATTTTCTTTTTATATCCAGAAATAGCTCTTTCTAAAACTTCTCATTTCTCATCAGAATTCTTAAATGTGGTCTGGTGTTTAGTTTGAAAATGTCTTTGTACACTTGACGTACGACATACGACACTTTCGCGACATAGCACACATACAGCGCAATCTTTTTGTTGTATGAACCCAATTTCGTTAGTCCAAGAATCTTGGAAATCGTGAACATCAAGCTTTCTTTTTTTAGTCACCATTTTATTCAATATGTAACTATTAACTGGCACAATGATGAAACAAACAATATACAAATTTTTACAATAAAACTAACAATGTGACAAAGTTAAAAGTGACCATAAAATCACGTCGTGCATCAAACTAAATTTAACTTTCGACTGAATTCATACTCAGTATTTGTATATCGGCGTGACTAATAGAAAACATAAAAAATGTGTTCTAATATCTATTTCTATTAGCTTTATTCGCTCCAAAAGTAAAACATAAAATAATTATGACTTCTTTGGCACAACACTCAAAAAATTACATTTTCTCTTAATATTTAGTTAAAAAGGACCTTTGTTATGAAATCTGATTCACTTGCCTAAATAACCCACATCATTGTGTGTTTTCTTTTCACCGAATTTATTTCCAATCCAAGTTAAATATGTTGATGGAATAACTATTTTTGTTTAATATATTTCGAATGGAAAACGTCTGTTAAGCAAAATTTTGATTTATACCTAAGACATTTGTTTTTTCTTTTTCCGTCGATGCTCAAACTTTTGGTGGGTAAAGGACAAACTACTTACTTTTTGATTTACAGAGACGTGATGAATGATTCTCAATTTTGCAAGTATTACTCAATAATTTTTATTTGTGTTGAATATTTAATGCTAATAGTAAGTCACATTTATACAGAAGATGTTTTCTTTTATATAAAGCATACAAACTACAAGCAAGCTGATTCAGGAGAATCGTTTTATGGCAAAAAAATCGAAAATGAATAATAACCTTTATATAAAAATGTACGAGAGGATGAAAGGAGAGACAGAACGATTTAGCTTTATATATAGTATATATCTTATAATTTTGTAGAGTAGTGGCATGCCACTAGAAATTGCTGGCACGCGTGCCATAGGTTGCCTACCCCTGAATTAGACTATAAAGGATCTACGTTATTTAAATATGTTATGACATTAAATAAAGTGAATTAATAACTAAACAAGAAGATATGAAAAAATGAAAACATCTCAACAAGCTTCTATAAAATGCCTCAACAAAATTTTCTAAAATTCCATCTAGATTGTTAGATGTACTGGATTTTTACAACTTTTTCATAATGTCTGCTTTATATTCCTTTCTTGTTTTTATTATCCACACACACTATATTTAGACTTCAAATGAACATTGTGCATATACATTTCAGGTTTCTTCATTTAAAAAAATTGCTTGTTAAGTGAGGCAAATATACCTAAAAAATTAAAATTGCAGTTTTAAAGTATAGGTGCATGTAATACGCTGGTGTATATGGCATACAATAAATAATTTCTGGAAAGCATTAAAGATGTAACAATAGAGAGAACTTTGAATTTTCTTTTTCAATTATTGTACGAAACAATTATGTCAGCAAACTTTTTCGCTAAAAGAAACAAATAAGTCATAAAAGCTTAACAAAAGAAATGTCAAATTTAAAAAGATGAATATTAAGAAAAATATTTTTAATGTTTGAAAGTTATAATGTGAAGTTTAAATATAAATTTATTTATTTTTTTGGAAATTATTATCTATAAAAGATTATTAATCCCCTTAGGAATTATCGTGTTTCAATAAATCTACACAGGTAAATTAATATTTATCAAAAAAATTTTCTTTCCAAAATTGTTATTTTTAAAAAGCAGTTCTCTTTGTTAAGTTATGAGACATACATTAAATAATGTTTATGAATTATATTTTATATGTATATATAATTGAATTGCATACACTTTTACATTGTATAATATTTAAATGTATGATATAAATAAATAAAAAATAATTAATGCTACCAGTTTCATAACATTAAGTGAACTGCGACTTTTGACTTTTACATGTTTTAAGCAATATTTCTTCCCTGTAATTCACATTTTGCATTATAATTTAATTTGAAAGAATTGCAATTTAATTATTTAAAAATCTATGCATTATATATTCATTCAAGATGCAACCGAATAATACTCACTGCTCACTTAAAGTAGTTAATAAGACTTCTTTTGTTTTGAGAAATTTATAAATATTTTTTGGTTAAGATGTATCGGAAAACGGAAGGTAGTTCCCCACCTCAGTTGTTTATGTAGTGCTTTTTTAAAGAGTGAGAATAACTAGTGATATTTACCTGGTCGTAAGAAACATGTCAGATTATTCAATGGAATACTGAGATTTTAAGTAAAGCTTTTTTTCACATATCCTCTAAACACCCTAACAAATTTTAAGAAAACTACATTTCTCGATCACAACCGACCAAACGAGTCATATATCACTATTCATCAATGAGGCATAGTAGAAATTTCATGTTTCAAGAATTGAAAGTTCTGCAAGAATTGATATTTTTAAATTAATTTTACTTACAAGTAAATTAATTTAAAAATTTCAAAGTATATGCATCTGAAAGAGCATAAAAAAAAAGGAAGCCTACTCTGTTTTTACTTTTTCTATCCAATAATTGAACATAATTTTATGACCGTTTTGGTGTTTGATGTGAATTTTCAGGTGTTTAATAAATATTTAAAAATACTTACATATAATAATGAGAAAGATTTTTTTTTCTGCTCTTTTGAATGCATTTTATTCCATGCAAATTAAAACAATACCCACCCATCTGGTGAAGTGGTTACCGATGCTGACTGCAGTGCCGTAGGGCCTGGTTTTTGAATCTCGGAGAAGGCGTGGATGTTTGTATATGTATAGTGCCTTGACGGAATGGGAGTACTCTAAATAGCAATCAAGCCGCAAGTCCTCTCATGAGGTTGGTGGAAGGGGGAAAGACCTTCACCACCTTGAGGGTGTTTTCCCTCAAAATTGGGGTTGGAACCGAGCTAAATCGTTCTGTCACCTGCAAGGTGCTCAAAGTTACGACTAACGACTTGGCATACAATCTAGCCCAATGCCAGGGTGAATATCGTAGGCCTCAATCTGACTCCATCAGACAGATGACATTAGAAACAACAACAAAACAATACCCTAGATGTTAATAGAAAAGGGGAAAAAACTCTATAGGATTAACATTGTACTCAGAGATTCGTGTTGGCGTATCAACGGGAGCCTTAACAACTGCTTTATTCGCTTAAGGTCTTTAATATAGCAAGGGCCATTTTGGATACCTTCAGTTCCATTTGCTTTCACTGCATGGACAAGATAACAACAAAAGTCCATTAAAGTTGTGTGTATCAAATTTGGGTGATTTTTAAATTCTAACTTGAGTTTTGCAATGGATTTTGAAGATAGCTTGTTCATACTAACATTAATCATTGAGAATGATTAACAGTATGTGAAGTTTTAAATGGACACTTGAAATTTTTTAAATATTATTTCTTAAAAATTAGGAATTAATAAATATGAGACATGTATTCCATTCTGTTTAAAATCATAGCTACTTTTTTAAGTGTGTAGTTCTTTTCTTGTTCTTACTTCAGCAAAACTTTTACTATTGTTTCAAATTTTTACTAGGCAAATTCTTGACTCTTAAACTGAAAATATTTTGAAATTAGAGTATCAATTTTTTTCATATATGATAGGTATTTTCATGCATTCATAGTAATATTTGCTAAGAAATCAGAATCGGAAAAAATTTCTTGCTCAACCTCATTTTGTATTAACACATTTTATGATAATTTAATATGTATATTATCAGAAAAGATATGAATATTACAAAATGTGTTTGTGCATAGAATATAAAATGTTTATAAGTGATGTAAATATGTAACTATCTTGATGTATTTTCTAATCAATTTTAATCATTTTTATGCATTATATTATATTAAATGAATTTAAGGAAATAAAACATGTTTAGCTAGAATTATATTGTCAAGAAGCATAAGTATCACATTTTAATTTATTGTGTGACTATATTTTTATACCTTTTTAAACATTTTTATTTGCCTAAGCTTTGTGTTGCTTTTTGCATTTGCTAGTAAAAATGCATTTGTTGCTTTTTCTGTTGTGTGATTTTTCGGAATTATTCCGGAAAAGCATCCACTAGTAATCTGTTAGCATTGTTATTGTTTCAATATATAATTCTGGTATCTTTTTTGAATTTCTTTAATGTCTTGGTGGAATCATTTTCCCTGCTTTTTGCATACTGCACCCATATTTTCGGAAGTGTGTGCGAAAGAGAGAAGGAATTTTTATACTCTTTTAACTACCAAATATTATGTGCCTTTGTAGCATATTTTCAAGTATTTATAGATAGGATCTTTATGTTTAACTAAAACCTAATGGCATATTTTAAAACATTGCATGCATCCTTTTTAAATGTTGTTCATTATTGGTGGGAAATGTTCATTGAACAATTTTTTAGGCTTCTAATATGTCTAATCCAAAGAAAGTACCTTCTAGTTTAAGTTCCAAAACGTGCGGAAACTTTTTAAGTAACTATTTAAAACTAATTCTATTTTTTAGGGTACTTTTAAGAATTTTTCATGAGACACATTACCTAAAGAGGTGGTAGTAGAATTTTTTTTTTGCACTAACTAGACCAGGGGTCGGCAACCTTTTAGCTGTAGATGCCAAATCCATCTACCAATATTATTTAGCATGCAACTCAGTTGGACATTTTTGAAACATTTGATTCACATAATAATGCCTGTAGAATTAGAGAAGAACGATCAATAATTTAGATTTAGAGTTATAATGTATACACTACTGTTTGTAAAAAATGTAACACTATGAGGGAATCATCAGAATTAAATGAAATTTGCAGCAAATATCAATTAAAGGATGTTACTTAAAAGAGTAAAGTTTCAGAGCAACCCTGCATGTGTGGCATGCGCAGCACTCTCTTAATTAATACAGAAAGCTTATAAATAGAGGGCTGTAGTGGGACGTTGAAAATAGTTAATGATTATTCGTTAGTGATGAGACCTAAGTATGCCTTCATGACGAAATAAGGAGAAATTCCTACAAATGAGTTTGAATGGGGGAGGAATATCGGCCTTCGAGAAGGGAGTATTTTCCTATTGTGCAATAGGAGCTCATGTGTAGTGGAACAGTGATGCGAGTGTGGAAGCAGTGGACCGACGAGCACCGAACAACTGGAAAACCTGGCAGTGGAAAACGGAAGGTGACGTCAGCGTGTGACAATCAACATCTGTTCCGTATGGTGTTGAATTACCATACAGCTTCCTCTAGGCAGTTGGCAGCACATAGCTCTACTGCTACAGGTGTACTAATGTCGGCTTCGTCGACGTCTTCTGTGCCGTGGGGATAGTGTGCAAGGGTGCCTTAATACAAGATCTCCCTCATGGCAAACCATCTACGGTTGTGTCTGCAATGGGCACATGAGCACAGAGCCTGGTAAGCTGATTGGCACCAAGTTGTCTTTTCAGATGAATCACACTTTAATTTGTGGGACCATGATGGCTACATTCGTGTTAGATGCTTTGCCGGTGAACGCTGCCTTCCAAAGTGTGTTATCAAACAACATAGTGGCCTAACCTCCAGAGTTATAACCCCCAGGCCTTCCAAAGTTATGGTTTGGGGTGCAATTTCGTATCATGAACGATCCAATTTGCTACGAATTAAGGGTAATCTCAAGAGCAACAGGTACGTCCGTGAAGTGCTACAGCCGGAAGACGTTCCCTTTCTTCAAGGCATCCCTGGAACTATCTTTCAGCAGGATAATGCATGCCCACATGTTGCAAAGACTGTTCAAGACTTCTGTTTTTAGCGCAACACATGCAACTTCTTCCTTGGCCTGCTTATTCGCCGGATATGTCGCCTATTGAGTACGTGTGGGATTTAGTTGGTCAGCGTCTCACTCGTGATCCGCGTCCTGTAGCCTCAAAAGGCAAATTTTTGCTGTGCATACAAGCAATATAGAATTCTCTTCCACAAGCAGACATTCAAAATCTTTTTGACTCCCTGCCAGGTCTTATGGCAGCGCATGGCGGTTACACCAAATACTGTTTTTGGACACTTGATATTGTTTTTTGCTTTGAAAATTTTTTCATTTATTTGTACTAATACAAGTTGTCTGTGGATTAAATTTTATTTAGTTCTGATGATTCCTTCATGGTGTTGCATTTTTGACAAACAGCAGTATATTAATTCTGCATCATTTAAAGATATTGCTTACCATAAAAATAAATAACATAAAATGTAACTATCTCTTCAACAAAAATTTAAAAAATTAAGGTAGTATATATATTATGTTATTTTTAATCATATATATATTAAAATAAGAGACAATGTAAAATATAAATATTTCTCTTCATTACAGTTAAATAAAAAGATAAATAAAATTTTTAATGCTAACCCAGTGCTTGCATCATTCTACTTTCATATTGTAAAACCAGGGGTATAATGTGTTTTGGCATGACTTTCAATTTGACATGATTCGGAGCATTCAGTTTTTAAACAATTCCTTTGTGGGTTCTAAATATTTTTCATATGAGGAAAGATTTTACATTAATATGTAGAACCAAAAGTGGAATTCAGAGTATATGCCATTTTCTCTCTTGAAACAATTGAATCTCTCCAGTAATGGCATTCAATAATTTACAAAATAGCTGAAAGTTTTATCTTTAAAGTTATCTTTCATATTTTTTCGTAATTCTGTAAATGTCCATACTTCTGAAGATGTTTGTTGAAGAAGGACCATTACACAAATTTATCAACTTTCATCCACTCAATTATTGACAAATTTATAGATTAGTGCAGAGTGCCACTTAGAATTGTACCACATGCGACACACGTGCTATTATTTGCCAACCAAGGAACTAGACCTTTTTGCAAAATGTTTTAGTGGCTAGGTTCAAGGGATATTTCTTAGTGACCAATGGGTATATAAAACATGGGAATTTCATATAGCCTCCTTTCTGACCAAGAAGCATGCATAATGCTTTGAGGTTTCATAAATGTTCCAATTGTAATCATTGTGTATATATTTTATACATGCAAGTACAAATTCCATGTTTTTGTAACTTTCTTTGAGGTGTATGAAACAGCCAACAAGTATATAGAAGCATATTCGTTATCATTATGTCAAAGAACTGCCTTGATGATCTTTTTGGATCAATCGATAACACAATCAAAGTCGACCACACTCTTAAATTCTCTACACAAATTAACTATTTTTGCAGCCCTTTGGTTTATCCGATTTTTACTGAAAAATAAGTGAAACATACCTTTTTTACAAAATAAGTAATCTTCTGTTTCTTCTGATCACAAGTGTTACAGAAAATCGTTGCAACCATGTGTTTATCTAATCTTATCACAACTCAGCAAAATTAAAAATACAATTTTACAATAAAAATGCACAGCTATGAAGTGTAAACTATCGTAGCAGCAACAAACAACTTAGTGTTACCAAATTCATACTGCAACGATGTCTTAACTGCCATCTTTAAATTTTATAAAATTTTATCAAAATAAAATTAAGAAATTTATTATTATTCTGAGATTAAAGAATTAAAAAAAAATGTATAATTTATAATTACTTGGAGATAAAAATCACAGCCGAAAATACTGTTCTGACATGCGCATCTAAGTAGTAGGGAAAATTTGAGCTTGAGAAAAATTAATAAGTGATATGCAATTTTTAGCATTATTCTCATGTTCTGCATCCAACATTATATCGAAACAGTTATGTCTATTGAAAACGTTTTAAATTGCATGGTCTGTTTTGTCATTAATATGAAGTCTTTCTTTGTGTTACTGTTTTTTACTGTGTACCTTGGTATCATCTATTTCAATCTGTTTTTGGAGAATGAATTATGAGAGCAGTTAATTTTTTTTATTTTGTTTATATTTATTTAAAAAAAAGGTTGGTGTGTGGTTAATATTTTAATTTTACAGGTTTTATGTTTCTTTTTCTTAATTTAAAAATTAGTAAAGAAACATCATTAAATTAATGTTGGGAAATTTATAAATTACAAAATTTAGTTATTACACAACTACAATTAATTATTAAAATTTTAATTATTTGAAAACGTATTTAATAAAAATATTAAATACTTTTAGAAGAAAACTGTGCATTTCAATCATTTGGGGGAGGGCATAAGATGAAACTAGGGTTTGCAATCCTGTGTCATATTTTCAATCCCGGGATTTCGGGATTACATTATCCAAATCCCGGGATTAGGATTGGACAATTTATTAAAAATACTTTCATATTAGCATAGTTGAAATTTCATAATAAAATATAATTAAAAATTGATTTAATATTATTTTAATGAAAGAAATTAAAAAAAGTCATCATAAAAAGCAAATAAAAATAGACCAAATGAAATTTTTGAAAAAGCATTTCTCCATTTCTTGTGTTTCTTCTGTAAATAAGCTTATAAAAACACAGCTCCTTCAGTGTTTCATCATTGGAAAGGTTTCTTATTTTTTTTACAAACTGTCCTGCCGTAGAAAATGCACATTCGAACTCTTTACCAGTAGGTATTATTGTCATTAAATAGGAGTATGTTCTTTTCAGGTAGTCACCACGTCTCTTTCCATTTACAAAAAAGACATTTCTTTTTGAATTTTTGATGACAGTGTCTCAAATCTAATTGACTGCATTGTTGCATATGTTACCGGCAAAGTATGAAATGCCGACATTCTATAGAATGCCGGACCTTTTTAGGCAAGGTATGAAATTTGAGATTTATTACATACTTTGCCTAGGCATTCTATAGAATGACCAAATCTATTTAGGCAAAGTATGAAAAAAGGTCATGATAAGGCTATTATATCAATGACGTACATTCCTAAAAATACAAATGTTATTCTGATAAAATAATGAGAGTCCCATTAAAAAAAAAATATTCAAAATATGTAAAGGAAAATGAGTTGTACTAAACAAAATTTATACTTTTATTATGGAAAACAAAATTTTCATATAAAAAATAAGAAATTAAAGTCGACTTACTTGTTGCAACATGGTATGCTTGAATGACATTTTAATTTATATTTCATTATATTTTTCACGCAAAGACAATTCTTATGTTGGTACTTTGTTTTACACATACATTTGACGAATCCTTGGCTGCTTCCATTTAAACGAGCAATTGCAAATGACAGGAGAGAAATTTCATATTCAGAAATATCTTTAATTCTAAGCAAGTTCTTAGAGCACAAAGTAAATTGTGATTTCACTTATACTTGTTTCGAAATTCCTTCAGAAACTCCATGTCGATCGAAAACATCCTATTTTTCATTAATTACAAGGGCCAGTTAATTGGCTTTTAAAGAAAGAAAAAAAGACACAGGTTTCCCAAAAAAACTTTTTAAAAAAAAATTTCTTTTTTTTCCTGCAAGGTTCACAAAGGTGAATGTACAGTTCAATATCATGACGTGCAACATTTCTGTATTTGGTTGAAAGTTCTTTCAGAATTCTCTCTCGTCCTCAGAACTGCAATGTAATACTGTATAGCAGTGCTTCCCAACCCTTTTATCTTCCGGACTAGTCAACGTTTGATAATTTTACCTCGGCCCGCTGAGGGTGGGACGTTAATTATTTATATTTTAAATTGTTTTGATTTAAACTTTAATTGTATTTAAACACATGCCTTCAGAATAAAATTCAGTTCCACCAAAAAATTATTATAAAGTGATTTTACATGAAATATAAAATTATTTTAATGAAAAGTCGTCCAAACACGAGAGAAATACACCCCATTAAATAAAGTGGAAACAATTTAATGCTCCTTGAGTGGCCTGATACCATTTGATCCACGGACCGGAGGTTGGGGACCACTGCAGTATGGTACTGACGCCTTCTTTAACAGGTTACTTATGTTTTTCATAAGCATCACATCATAGCTATTCAGCAATCAATAGTCCCTGGGTATCTTCTTAGTAGTCATTTTGTACATCAGTTATTAGCTTCTAGTAAGTAACTTCAGTTAAGAAAAAATTTCTTTTTTTTTGCAGCATTAAGTCTAATTTTGCGCAGCTTGTCGTCAAATAGTTGTTTCATGCCTATAGACCACTAGTCGACAACCTTTTAGCTGTGGCGTGTCAAACCAATTTACCAATATGGTTCAGCGTGCCACACAGTAGGGCATTTTTGAAACAATTAAAAAATTGACAAATTTGTTGAGTAGTGCAAAGTGCCACTGTGAATTGTACCACGTGGCACGTGTGCCATAGGTTGTCAACTCCTCTCCAACACCACAGCTTACTCCTCCTTTTTCATGCAGCACAGGAAAAAAAAAAAAAACTAAATAAACCACAATGTACAACTGACAAATTCTGAGCTTAAGGCACACGTTAAAAGTCTCATGTTTTGCCACTTAATATTCGAAACGAATCGGAGTTGCATTTCATACTTTGCCGGTTTTTCATTAGGCATTCTATACAATACCTAGGCAATGTGTGAAATAGGAATCATTTCATACATTGCTGGCTAGTTTTAGGCATTATATACAATGATTAGGCATTCTATAGAATACCGGATTTCATACTTTGACGGTAACACATATACCTCTTTGATAACTTTATTTTGCTCTTTTGCTACACTTAATGGTTTTGGTATATAAATTGATCCAGTTATTGGAATCAGAATGTGAATCAATTTCAAGTGTTACCTCATTTGAAACTGAAGATCCAGTTGCATGAATGGGTCGTATTGCAATGGGATTTGAATGGTCTTAAGAAGTCTGCTATTAATTAACAGCATTTAATTGAAGAAGGAACTGTGACAAAATCTATTCTTGTGATGTTGCTTATATTATTGTGTAAAGCATTGTAGTGAGCCACTTAGATCTTTGCGACGTTGTCCCATACTGTGCATATATTTTTTTTACACATAGCACTTATAATTGCGCAAAAAAATTCTACGTACATATTTCATAAACAGAATATAAATTTTTTAAAAACTAAATTCTTAGAAAAAATTTTTAAATCTAATTTAGACAAAAATTAAATCCCGGAATTAGTTATTTAACCACGGGATTTCGGGATAGGAAAAAACACCGAGATCCAAGGGTTTCGGAATTTAGGGATACCGGGGCTGAAAATCCTACTGGATATCTTCCAAAAATTCTAAATGCCTCTGTCCAAGTTAGCTGACACCGGAAATTTTGAGGGTGGGACAAATGTCCATTTTTTGACCCCACACGCGATGGGGAGAAAGTTACAGAAGAAAAAAAGAGAAAACAAATAAAATTTCACGGTTTAACATACACACCTTTCTCGAACCTGTAGCGATATAATCTATATAAGCCAGTAACAACCTCCGCACCATGGTGATCATTTTGGTGTAGTGGTTAAGTTACTCGGTTTCGGATCCAAAGGTCCCGGGTTCTGACCTACCGGATAAGTGCGCCACTTCAAACCCTTCAAGGTTCAACATGTAAGAAAACTAACATTAACCGTATACAATACAAAAAAGTATAAAGATACATTAAATGTAATACCAGATTCACAATACTTTGAAAAAAATTTCAAAATATATATAATTCAGACAAAATTAAATCCCTTGATTGGAAAAAACCACCGGGATTTCGGGATCCCAGGGCTGCAAACCCTAGATAAAGCTGTTAGACATTTGGAAAAGATTCATGCAGAAATTTATTTTAGGATCCGAATTTTTATGGTGTCCTTAAGTTTTTCCAACTACGCGCCATGATCTCAAATAAATAAACTGATTAGAACCCGACCTTTTTGCGAGTTTCGAGATTTGTAGTTGGCAACGGCTGCAATGTAGATTTAACTAACTTGGCTCGTGTGGGTATTTAAGGAGACCGAAGTTGGTTCAGATATGATCGTCGCTTTCAGACGGAATGTGAGAAGTGATTAAGCTTTTCGACTGAAGACATGCTAGACGTATGCAACTGGTTTGTTGCTTCGCTTTTTTTTAAGATGTTTCGATCAGTTCTATTAGATGTTAGACAGTAGAAGGAAAGGTTCGAATCGGTTGACTAAAGTCTGGTAATGTTATTTTTCTGAGAACTAATGTTTTTAACATTCCACTTATTATTTTGATTGCTCCAGTAACGAGCACATTGACTCTATCCTTATTTAAACAATAAAAGATATATTTAATGAAACTGCATTCATATTATGCCTCCTCGACATAAAATTTCACTGTCAAACTTTGCTAAAGTTTGGGTTAATTTACCCTGAAGAATATAACAGAAACAAATGCAGAAGTTAACAAGTTTTGAAGATTATGAAGTGAAAGGAACACAATAGTGAGTTTTCATGACTACTATTTCTTGGCCTTTCTGTGTGTTGCCATTTTCTTGGTAGGAGAGGAATCCCAGATTCGGTAAGAGTCCGGAGGTCTGAAGTGAAAAACATTTTGAATAGCATTTTTCACATCATGAAGATCATCAAATATTTTTGAACTAAAGAGTTGGTCAACACATGAAGCAAATAATGATCATTAGATGCCAAATTAGAAGAACAGAAAGGACGAGGCTAAATCTCATTAACTTTTGATAAGCAAATAAGGGTTGCATTAGGTCTCGCATTATGATGGCAAATGCTGAGCCAATTCCCCACCCATGTGGATTGCAGTGTTTAGCTGAAGACAGTAAAATGTGACATTATTGGTTTTTTTATGTGTTTGGACCTTCCTCCCTGTGGATTCTCTTCACATTCTGCCACAAGCTCAAGCAAAATTTTGAATGAAGTTTTGGTTTAAAAGGCTTGACCCTCAGTCAACACTTATGGTACTTAACCCACTTCTCATCAGTTACTCTATTTCAAGAATGACTCATTTTTGTTGCAGGAGATCAAGGAAACCTAGTTTTTGATTCACCTAGTCCCATTGCAGTAAGCTGACTCGGAACCTTACAATCCAACTCTCTGAAGAAATCGAATGCTTCCAGCCATCTTTTGATTGTTGTCTAATGAACATTGAAGCTTCCGGCTAATTCTACCACAATTGGTTTTGAGCTGTTTCATTGCTTGATCCACAGATTCTTCTCTAGCTTTTAAAGAACACTTGTAGATTGTCTGGTTTTGATAGCTTCTTCCTCTTTCCCAGATTTTGGAAGCCATTTGATGACTTGTTTTATAATTTTTATCTTCTTCTAAGCTTCAAAGGATACTAGGCATACTGTGGACTTTGTCGTTCTAATATGAGAAGCAATGTCTACTGCATTTCGATCACTTGCCTTGTTACACCATGTATGCTGTACTGTGGAATATACCTTGCATTTTTATTTGCTGAGTATAATCAACTCAGGACAGCTGTTACTGTCATCGCAAGGACAGTTGGCATTATCAGTGGTTTCCAAAATTTAGGGCTAGAGACATAAGCCATTAAAATCAGAACTTAAAATTTGTTTCCAAAAACAGATTGAAGTTTTGCACATTGTGTGACACATGTATGAAAAATACTTTGCTAGTATATTACTGATTGTATACAAAATTTTATGTTCAGTAGCTGTTATAAATTTTCATTTTTATATATTTCTTTAATCATTTTGCAACACTAAAAGTGTTATTTCTGTTCTCTAATCACTATTTAGGCTTGGACACTAAAATCCCTTGGAAGAATGAAATAAACTCTTAGAAAGTTTAGGTTTCTCGTTGGTGGGATTATACAATTCTTCAAAGTTTTATTTTTAATCGAAGTTTTTTTTATTTAATAATGCAATTTTAAATTAGAAGTTTTCCTTCTCTGATTCTTGCTTAATATAAAAAATAATTACAATAACTTAATTCCATAACAGAATCCTTGTAAATACTTCCTTTGTATATTTCTTAGATGATTGTGGTGTGTTTTATATCTTGTTGATAGACTGACAATGGCAAGTTTATTAATAAAAAGCACAGTTAAAATGGAATTAACTTAGAATTTCTCTTAAAGGCTTACTTAAATATTGTAAAGATGTGTTTCCTTGTCTATGTATGTTTCACTCTGCATCTATAGATTTATATTGAAAAAAATTATAAAATACCTGCCGCCTTTTAAATTTTACATGTAAAACACATTTTTCTACATTTAACTATGCTTTTACGCCTAGATTCTTCATTTGTACGCATGTTCACAAAATTTCAATCTATCGACTATTTTTTCCCTTGCAGCTTTCAATTATTTATTGTTTATGCTCACAATGATGAAAAAATAGGTTGATAAAAACCATAGAATTTGTTGCCATTGAGTTTTTAAATAATTCATAAAATTTAGCTTTCCTTCTGCGTTTTGTATTTGGTTAGCTATTAATTTCTGGTTCAAGAGTGTGGAACTAAACTCATTTTATGCTTAAAATGTTTTTGTCTTAATTTATATGCATCAGATTGCAAATTGATTTGTTACCACTATGTCAGAAAAAAGATAGCTGAAGCAT
Organism: Trichonephila clavata; assembly: GCA_019973975.1. NCBI lineage: Eukaryota > Metazoa > Arthropoda > Arachnida > Araneae > Nephilidae > Trichonephila > Trichonephila clavata. The sequence continues at coordinate 64,899 of BMAO01027384.1, forward strand.
ACCTTCAAACATTTAAAAAAATGTTTTAAAAAGAAATTCGATTATATTATTGTATCCTAAAGGTGTGGGGAATGTGCATTTTGTGATGCATCATACTGACACATTTATGCATTAGTCAAGAGTGACCAATATGGTATTCCTAGTCCTGTGAAAACTTCTTATCTCATCGCAAATGATAAATCAAGTAGCAGTTGCTCAAAATTGTATCGTTTGCTTCAAGGACGATGTCTAGTTTAACGTAATCAGGGCTGAAGAACTGTTTTCATCTTTCCCTGTAAAACATAACGTTCCAGTCATGCCAGTCCTCTTGTTTTTAATTTGGAAAACATCTCCACTCACAAAGTCTGACACTATCAAGTAGTATGGTTGTGCAAGGATTAAAGCATCAGCTGTGATTAATGAAATTTCTAGTCAGAATAAGCATGTGATTAAATGCATGAACATGCATCAGCATCTGATGGGGGTAATGATACAAATTAAATTTTGTCCCATTGTGATCACTTACTTTGATCCTGCAAAATGTACGATTCAAAGTGAACTTTTTAAAATTCTAAATAGAATTATGGATTCCATTTAATGAATTTAAAAAAAACAACATGGGATATCTTTTGAATATTTAGTTTCATTTATAACTGATAATTCGGTAGAAATGCTAGGGAAAAGATGGAATTGTTACTAATTTAAGAAAAAACACCAGAACTTAAGTCTGGGTTGCTCATATCATTTAAAAAATATATTGGCATTAGAAAAAGATGCTGCTTCTTTAGTTTGATAATCTGTCTGTAAAGCTTTCAAAGTTTGCACAGTAAAAAAGTTTCAAAAATGTTTAAGCATTCATGAATGATTATTGATTAAACAGTCTTTATATCAGCTTCTAACTTGATTGTTAACTTTTGCATGCAATTTTTTTTATTAATATAATGTAAAAGGAAATATTTATACATCATGATTTATAAAATTTAGAGTTAGTTTATCTCTTTAAGAATTTGCTTGAGAAATACAATTATTTACGCTTTGTCATTTTCAAAATTTGGAAGGTATGTAATATATACATGAAAGTCTTTTTTTTATGTGGACTTGAATAATTACTTGCATATATATATATATATATACTAGCTGACCCGGCCACGCGTTGCTGTGGCTTTGTTTTAGTACGTTAGTTCAATATTATCCTAAGCTATTCAATACAGTCAAATTAATCTTCGGTTATAATTTTTGAGGGTTGAAATAAAGTATAAAACAACAAATTATTTTAGTTTTGCATTTCATTCATCTCCTATTTGAGTTTAGTATAATGCATGAATTACTAACGAAGTCGTTAAGTAACAACATATGAAGATTTAATTTTATAAATGTGGTAAATAACGTTGATTCTTTGCAATTTTTAAAATTATTTTTATCATTTTAAAGTATAACAAATAATAATTTTATACAACTAATCGCTAATCGGTGCACAATATTTTTCGGTAACCCGTATTTTGCTAACTCAAATAGATTCAACGGTTTCCAAACACGTGAGCAGGTAACATCTAGTTGCTCATTCGAGAAACATGGATTTTCTAAGTCCAAGTATCAAATGAATATTGTTTGGTTTCAGATTCATTTATGGTCATCGCGAAAGCCAAAGGAATCAAAATTGAAGCCTTTTGAGTGGTATTAGAGATTCTGACGGTTTCAGTGGAATACGTGGCAGCAAATTCCGTAGTAGCAGAACCGAATTTTCCTTTAAACTTTACAGTCAAAATGTTTGCTTCAAGAGTTCCCGGTATAATTTTTTGATGATCAAACGTGCACCGTTGCATTATCTAGGTGAATTTAAGTTACACAGATAATAACCAGGGAACCAACCGAAGATTATGTGGTGACATTCCTCATATATCTAGATAATTCAAAAACTCGGTTGAAAAATTTACGGTTTTGTTTTCATCAACAATAGTGTCGATTGGTTTAAAAAACGTTGGATCAACTGGCAACAACCCTATGTCTGAAAATTTATTTCATAACAATATCAACATTTTTTCTGATTAATTAACAGGATTCAAGAGGCAATAATTAGCAAGATAATTATACAGTATATCCGGAAAGACACTCTCAATCAGTTCCTATTTGCCTAAAGAACATTACAGAAATTGTCTGGGTATTTCATGCATTATGTATTGGGATGAAGTTCTACTTCACCGTTTCCGATATTCAGTAGTTGGTTAGGAAATATTTGCTCAGATTGATCATCTTGCAAATGTACTCGCGTGTTTATGGTCAGTCGATGTGTTTCCACGTTTCGCCATCAAAACAATTGTTTTAAACAGGCGTTAATCTCGTGAGTAAAAGTAGAGCGTGTAATGGCTGTTAATACCTGTCGGAAATCACCAGACAGTAATACAACAGCAACACTAAATATTCTCTCGTTGCCATTTAAATCTTGCAAAACTCTATGTAATGCTTTACGTGAATGTTTATGGTTCATGGTACACTTATCCCTGATCATGACTGAATTCATTTGCAATACTGTAGCCCAGGGGTCGGCAACCTTTCAGCTGTGGCGTGCCAAACCAACCTACCAACATGGTTCAGCGTGCCAAGCAATAGCAAACATTTGAAACAATTTGATTCCCACGACAATACATGCAGAATTAGGAAAAATAGAGGTCAAAAATACTAATTTAATTATATGTTAATTATGCGTCATTTTAAGATATTTATTGACATAAAAATAAACATAAAATACAACTATTACTTCAATTCAAATACAAATATTTAATGTGCACATAAATATGTATCTTTTTAGAATTTTTAAGGGAAAACTTAAAGTATGACTGTTCTTCAATATAAATCAAAAATTAAAATTGTATATATATTATACATTCTTAAAAATATTTATGAAACAAGAAACAAACAACATAAAGTATAAGTCTTCATGCAGTAAAGTAAATAAAAAATCAAATTTTTAATGAGAACCTTGTCCCTGCAGAGATCTACTTAATGTCGCAATATCAGGAGTATAATTCTTTACTTTCAATTTGTCACAGGATTCAGAATGTTCAGCAGTTAAACAATTTCTTAGTGGACTCAAAATATATTTCATATGAGAAAAAATTTGTTTACATAGATATGTGGAACCTAAAGCGGAAAGAAGGGCACATGCTATTTTTTTCAAAGAATTAAATCTTTCTGGCAATGACATCCAGCAATTTAAAATAGCTGTCGATTTACTGCTAGAGTTACACAAAATATTTTATTTATATTGATATTTTTTCTTTCAAAATGATTTATAAATGAAAAAAAAAAATATCCTGCCCTTTAGTTGTACCAGATAGAGGAATCATACTGCATAATTCTTCATAAATTCGATATTTATCACAATATCGTGCAATTACTGCAAGGCGTGCAACATCATTCACGTCTTTACTTTCATCAAGAACAATGCTAAATGCAACAGTTTCTTGTAAACCTGAATTTTGTTTCGCAGTTATATTTTCTGCCATTTATGTTATTCTTCTTTCAACAGTTCGCGCAGAAGCAGGTATTTCTTGAATTCGGGATAATATTGTTTGCAAGTTAGGTAAATCGCTGAAGAATATTTCAGCACTTTTTAAAAATGTGTCCTTTATATATTCGCCATCTGTAAAAAGTTTTCCTTTGGCTGCTAAACAATGAGCAATGACGAAACTACATTTTGTCGCTTTTGGTTTGACTCCAATTGTTTGACACAAAAATGTAATTTCCTTTTTATATCCAGAAACAGCTCTTTCTAAAACTTCACATTTCTCATCAGAATTCTTACATGTGGTCTGGTGTTTAGTTTGAAAATGTCTTTGTATACTTGACGTGCGACATTCGACACTTTCGCGACATAGCACAAATACAGTGCGATCTTTTTGTTGTATGAATCCAAATTCGTTAGTCCAAGAATCTTGGAAATCGTGAACATCAAGCTTTCTTTTTTTTAGTCGCCATTTGATCCAATATGTGACTATTAACTGTCACAATAATGAAACAAACAATATACAAATTTTCACAATAAAACTAACACAACACAACGCGACAAAGTTAAAAGTAACCAAAAAATCTCGTCGTGCATCAAACTATATTTAACTTTCGACTGAATTCATACTCAGTATTCGTATATCGGCGTGACTAATAGAAAACATAAAAAAATGTGCTCTAATATCTATTTCTATTAGCTTAATTCACTCCAAATGTAAAATATAAAATAATTATAACTTTTTTGGCACAACACTCAAAAAATTACATTTGCTCTTAATATTTAGTTAAAAAGGACTTTTGTTATGAAGTCTGATTCACTTGCCTAATTAACCCACAGCTTTTTTTTTCACCGAATTTATTTCCAATCCAAATTAAATATGTTGATAGAATAACTATTTTTGTTTAATACATTTCCGATGGGAAAAGGTATGTTAAGCAGAAGTCCTAAGACATTTGTTTTTTTTTTTCTGTTTCCGTGGATGCCCAAACTTTTGGTGGGTAAAAGACAAACTACTTACTTTTTTATTCACAGAGCCGTAATGAATGATTCTTAATTTTGCAAGTATTGCTCAATAGTTTTTATTTGTGTTGAGTATTTAATGCTAATAGTAAGTCACATTTAAACAGAAGATGTTTACTTTTACATAAAGCACACAAACTGCAAGCAAGCTGATTCAGCAGAATCGTTTTATGGCAGAGAATCGAAAGTGAAAAATAACCTTCATATAAAAATGTACGAGGGGATGAAAGGAGAGACAGAACGATGTAGCTTTATATATAGTATATATCTTATAATTTTTGGTAGAGTGTGGTGGCGTGCCACTGGAAATTGCTCCGCGTGCCACATCTGACACGCGTGCCATAGGTTGCCGAACCCTGCTGTAGCCAGTCCACTCTTTTTTTCAACGGTACACATTGCATCTTGTATTTTATGAATGTCCAATGGCAGCTGATGCGGAATGTGCAGTTTTTCTGCCATCTAACACAGTGGCAACAATGTTCGAGGATGCAATTTCCTATTGCAATCATATTTTCGCACGACTGCACCTGAAAGTTAAGTTGCTAAGGGGAATGAAATCCGGAGGTGGAACTCGAACACATAGCCATTTGACCTCATTCCAGCAATATCCGGAAAATTTACGGAAATTTTTGAAATCCGTATCCAGGTTCTCGTTCTCACCCCGAGAAGTACTTGGTGCCCCCTTTCGACTCCCTTGCTCCTGTAAGTTCAGTCTTTGAAGGGGGACATTACGATCGGTCGGCATTATCCGGCATAGTTACGGGAGTTACTAAAATCCTATTTCCTATTATTATTGTTTCCCATCCAGAAAAACACCAGTAAAGCATTTCTCTCTCCTCAAGAATTTTAAAGTAAGCCTTTTCCATAGTTCGTGCAAAATACTTTCTTCTGGCATTACTTGACGTAGATATGAGATTATATTGAATTGGATTGAGATTATATATTCGGATCGGCATTTCCGAAATACAATCAAGATCCACTTTTTTAGTCTCTATGTCGGCAGTGGCCACGGTAGCCAAGTGGTCAAGGCATCGGATCATCGCTAGCGTGTCATGATTTTGACCCCAGCACCACTGAAAACCTGCCGTGTAGGGGAGCGATTCACGTTAAACCTGTCGCGAGCTCAAACGTCCTCCCGTTGGTGTGGTGTGGTAGTTAAGAGAGGGCGTGTCAGCTCAGGTGTCGTCCGCGTCACTTGACAATGGTTCAAAATTACGTGGTCAGTCGCCAAAAGCCCTCGTGTAGCTGAAAAGTGCGACGTTAATGTTCACCCACTTTACGTCGGCAAAATAGGCTAATACTGCTGTCCGAGAATAATCCGATACTCCGGCATTATCTGGCAAAAATGCAGGAATTTCTATATTTCGATTTCAGACTTGCTTAAACCATCTCAAATTACACCAGGAATACACTTTTCCCACGCGAAGACTTGAAGGGTGAGCTCCTGCCCCAGTTTGCGTAAAAGACGGTCATCCTGAATTATCCGGCAAAGTTACTGTTAGTTCTCAAATTGAATATCAGATTCAAATTATCCGTTTTGAAATACACCAGGGACAAAGTTTTCATGATCCAAGGCTTTTAAGGCAAGCCGACACTCCTAAAATTCAATTTCAGATTCTCATTTCACACTCCGAATTGCACACGGAGCTGACTTTTGATGCTCCTGCGCGAGCAAGTTCAGTCGCTGGAGATAATGAAAATCCGGACACGCGGAACTTGAATCATTTGCCTTTTCTCCTAATTCAGACAATATCCGGCAAGTTTAGTGAAGTTTCTGAAATATAATTTCAAATGATCGTTTCCTGCCCCTAGATACAACTGGAAATTACTTTTGTTCCCCTGAGCCGGCAAGTTCAGTCCCTGGAAGGGCCAATAGGGTCGTCCGGCATTATCTGGCAAAGTTACAGGAATTTCTAAAATTCGATTTCAAACTCTCGTTCACCATCCCGAATTACAACAAAAACGCACTTTTCCGGCACCAAGACATTAAGTGTAAGCTCTTGCCACGGTTTGCGTATTAAATGGTCGTCCTGAATTATCCGGCAAAGTTACAGTTATTTCTCAAGCTGGATATCAGATTCGGATTATCCAAATTGAAGTACGCCAGGGTCCAAGTTTTCACGATTCAAGTTTTTAATGTAAGCTCCTGTTATGGTGTGTCTAAAATACGGTCGGCCGGCTTTATCCGGCAAAGTTTCGGTTATTTTTGGAAACTGACTCGAAAATCGGATTGCACAACCCGAAATACGCCAGGCACTTAATTTTCGTGCATTTTGGTTTGTAATATCTGCTTCCACGGACACATGAGCAATGCCACATTTTGCGATTATTCCCTTACGGGATCTGGCAACGTTTTTTCCGGATTCTTCACATTTCCGGCAATAAAAAAATTATGGTGTGATTAATTGAAATAAAAACCATTCTATGTTTTAAGTTGGACGAAATGACACACAGTATGCAAAATTATATTATGATCGATTGAGTAGTTTCGGAGTCCATTGCGGACAAACACTGTGACACGTATATTTTATATATAAATATATATATATATCCTGCGCTTAAAACTTTGATTTAGATTAAGGATCATTTGGTATTATTCATTGACAATTAGATCTAACTAAACACTGTAAAATTAATGAATATATCTATATATATAAAGGAGAAAAGCGACTCACTGACTGACTGACTAATCACGATATATCCGGTACTATTCAACCTACAGATTTGAAATTTGGTAGACATGTTCCTTTTATAGAGTAGAGATCAGCTAAGAAAGGATTTTGTGAAATTCGAATCGCAAGGGGCGTTACGGGGGGTTAAGGGGCGTTATAAATAATTGTTTCCATTTTTAAACTACTCGATGTACTATCTTGAAAATAGGTAAACGGATTCCTTTCATAGAGTAGAGATCCCCTACGAAATGAGTTCAGTGAAAATTGACCCCCAAGTGGCGTTGCGGGGGCTTAGGGGCCGATATAGATAATTATTAACATTTTTCAGCTATGAGATGCAAAGTCTTTATATTTGATAAATATATTCCTTTCATAGAGTAGACATCAGCTACTAGATGGGTTTTGGGAAAATAGCCCCCCAAGTGGCGTTGCGGGGGATTAAGGGGCGTGATAGATAAATATTTTCGTTTTTAAACTAGACCTACCAGCTTGAAAATTGCTAGGCATGTTTCTTTCATGGAGTAAATATCCGTTACAAAATGGATTTTGGGAAAATTGACCCCCAAGGGGTGTTGAGGGGTGGTGGTGGTTAAGGGGAGATATAAATAATTATCTATATATATAAAGGAGAAAAGCGACTCACTCACTGACTGACTGACTAATCACGATATCTCCGGAACTGTTAAACTTGAAATTTGGTAGACATGTTCCTTTCATGAAGTAGATATTAGCTAAGAACGTATTTTGCAAATTTCGAAACGCAATTGTCGTTACGGGGGGTTGAGGGGCGTTATAAGTAATTGTTTCCATTTTTAAACTATTCAACGTACAATCTTGAAATTGGGTAAGCAGATTCCTTTCATAGAGTAGAGATCCGCTACAAAATGAGTTTGGTGAAAATCGACCCCCAAGTGACATTGCGGGGGCTTAGGGGCGTTATATATAATTATTTCCATTTTTAAACAATTAGACGCACAGTCTTTAAATTTGATAAATAGATTCCTTTCATAGAGTAGAGATCAGATACAAGATGGTTTTTTTGGGAAAGTAACCCCCCAAGTGGCGTTGCGAGGGGGGGGGGTTAAGGGCGTAATAGATAAATATTTTCGTTTTTAAACTACTGGACCAACCTGCTTGAAAATTGGTAGACATGTTTCTTTCACGGAGTAAATATCCGCTACAAAATGGGTTTTGGGGAAAATGACCCTCAAGGGGTGTTGCAGAGGGTTAAGGGGAGATATAAATAATTATTCCGATTTTTAAACTATTAGACGCACAGTGTTGAAATTTGGTAAGCAGATCCCTCTCATAGAATACAGATTCGCCACAAAATGCGTTTCGTGAAAATCGACTCCCAAGTGGCGTTGAGGAATGTAAGGGGCGCATATTTTTCAATACAATTGAATTCTTAATACTAGGACTTAAATATCAAAAATTTATACATATTTATAACCAACAAAAATTTCTAAAACATCGTGAAATACCCAGCGAAGCGGGCGGGTAACAGCTAGTATATATATATATATATCTAATATATAAAATTCTCTTGTCACAGTGTTTGTAACCAAACTCCTCAGAAACGACTTGACCGATTCTTATGAAATTTTGTACGTATATTCAGTAGGTCTGAGAATAGGACGTAAACTATTTTTCATTCTGATATTGCAATTAGTTGAAAATATATTAATTAAAAACCTTAAAACGCCTAATTGCTTTACTCCTGCGGGTTTGTTTACATGGCAGAACTTCCATTCCGTTTCGGCCGAGTGGTGATCCGACGTTTTCCACCATCTTAAAATTGCCATCCAATTTTTACTGTTGAAATCAGACAAAAAATAATTACAGAATCGGAAAGATCATTTATTTCGCCACAATACGGTATAATGTTTTTTGCAAAATAATATTTTCTATTTTTTAAGAATTTTTTTAAAAAGGGTTAAAACTGATGCGTTTTTATGCAAATTATTTCTAAATTGTTGCGTATGAATTTGTTTTCGTGTTATTAAAACGATATTCTACACTAAATAACTTCAAGCCTTTCTCTTTTAGACCCAGCCATGTAAAAAATAAAATTGTTAAAACTTTTTTTTAAAGATTTTTCAAAAAATACTCAAACTTTTAACTTAAAATTGAATAATTTTGTCATTTATGAAGATAATCGTACTAAACTTTATTTCCGTGTGTAAAAGAATATTATCCGTAGTCTGTGCGAAGATTGAAAAAAGAGCTTAAAAATTACGGAATTTAAATTTTTTTTGTGATTCTCGTAAAAAACCGTTTTTTGCGAAAAATAATTTAAACAGTATTTTTTGTTTTTGTACATTTTTTTTTATTTGAAAGTACTTTATTTTTGCAATTAATTTGTGAAGTTTTAAAGCATTAACTTAAAAATTATGCCCTAAAAATTAAAAAAAAATATACAAAATACGCGATTCTACAGTTAGCCAAACCTTGGAGTCGAAAAATAGTTTTGCGCCAAAGACCTTTGAACTGTTTAACCGTCGACCGCATCTAACTCAAGGGTAACACTAAAAAGTTCTGTCTTAAACAGGGGGAAATCAATAAATTTGGCGAGTAAAAAAAAATGCGAGTGAAAAAGTTATTTTTGCTTCAATTTTCGTCATTTTTTCTTTAGATAATTTTCAAAATTAAATCATTATAGATGTTAGATTAAGATTACAAAATGTATTCAATACATTTCTGAGACTCATTTAAAATATTTATCAGTATCAAAATTTTTGTTCTCTTTCATAAAACTTATAGTTTACTTTAAAATAATGCCTAATGTATAAATCTTTTTTTGACATATAATTTCATAATAAAAACACAAAATTTGCCCATTTCGAAATTTTTTTTTGAATTATTCAATTAAATAAGCAAAACTTCCTTAGAAAAAAATAAAAGCTATGTTCAAATAAAAAATTGTTCATTATTAATTGCGTGTTATTAATATATCAAAAATCACTAAATTGGCATGTCACAATCAATTGCTAAATGAATATTTTTAATCAATATTAGTATAAAATAATTAATTAATTTTGTATTTTTGATTTCTTCTAAAATTAATAAATATAGCTGAATTTAAATGAAAATGATTTTTAAAAAGTTCATTGATCATTTAGAATCAGTGATTAAAAAATAAATGCCAAAAACTATCTTTTTTTTAAGAATTTAAAAAAAAAAAAACTTTTTTTTTTACAAAACAATGATATTTTGCATATTTTATGATTTTTTTCTAAAATGAATCAAAATCATTGCGTTTAAATAAAAATGATTTTTAAAACTTTTAGATTCAGTGATTTAAAAAATAAAAAGGCAAACAAATTTTAACAAAATACTTAAAACAATCGTTTAATAATTTCTTTTTTTATAAAGATAATTGCATGAAACTTTTTTTCCCGTGTGTCGAACATTTCAAAACATCCTCACAATTTTACTTCAAGATTTAAAATAGCAGTAAAATTTTGTAATTTGAAAAATTTCTACTTTTCTGTCTTTTTTCAACATACAACTATTTTTAAAAAGGCTACATTTTCGTTTCCGGGGACTAAAAATTTGCAACGAAAGAAGTGGAAAGGGAGTAGATGATTTTTAAATTCGCACTGTTTGCCTATTCGAGGGTTTTTGGTGACGGACCTCGAAATTTTCAACCATGCCCAAGTGACGAGGACGACACCTGAGCTTTCACCCATCTTTCCTAATTACCACACCACACCAACGCAAGAACAAATTTCGAAAAAGGGAGTTTTAATGTCATAGTTAAAGAAATCACTCACATCGCGCATACACACACATAATTGCTATCGTCCTGAGGGAAACAGGAAGTTCCCATGGGGATTAATTTATTCACTGTTAAAAGCCCGTGCAACGCCGGGCTAAGCGGAGAGGAAAGAAACAAAGAAGTAAAAGTAATTTCGAGAAATAATATTGGAAGTGCTGATTTTGTGAAGAGAAGGGAAAATGTTAAACGAGAAAGCCATGACACTCACTCACGGGCCATACACTCGCATCGTACGCGTCACATCCACACAAAAGTTCTGGCGTCAGAAAGAAAGGAAGAAATTAACATGGGAAATAAGTTATACCCTCGGTAAAAGCCCGTGCAACGCCGGGCCGGGTCAGCTAGTATATATATATATATATATGTCGTAATATTTAGGGTTGATAGTTAATTCTTATTAGACATTCCGAGAGTAAGTGTGCGTGTAGAAGATGTTGGGTTGTGATGATGCGTCATCTTGTTATTCCACTTTATTTCATATTTATTCACATAACATTTCAACAATACAGGAAGGGGACATGAAACTCAAACCAGGCTGCAGCTGGGAACATTACGAAGGACTAAGAACAAAAAGGCAGAATTTCCAGAAATCTTGGTATTTAAAGGAAACTCAAATCACATGGTCTTGGGTGGAAGGATAGATGTAGCTCAAAATATTCCCGTCAAACGGGTAACTAATTATTATTTAAACGCAGTTCCTGAAGGAATGGACCATTACAAATGAAAAACATGTTGAAGATTGAATTAATAAGAATTATTACACCCCCCCCCCCCCCTGCAAGACGCGAGTGCGTGCTAAGGCCCTTGGTACACACCCACATCTCACAGAATTACCAAGTATAAAATTAAAATTTAGATTAACATTATTTTTAAAGAAATCCCTTCACTTTTAGCACATGAAAATGATTTTGATCAAGAAGAATATATGGTTATAAAATATGCATTATTAAATACACCGCTGGTCACCGTAACTGCAACACCAGAGAAAGACGAGATAACACACCAAAATTTATTTTATAGATATCATGTTGACCAAGTATCAAATGATTAAATTTACAGACTTCTGTGAAGTGTTGTTCCTGCCAGAATCAGTAGCCAGAGTAGCCGCCATTGTTCGAGATGACCGCTTCCACACGCCTCGGCATTGATTCAAAGAGACTTTGGATGTGCTCTTGGGGTACAGCAGACCAAGCAGCTTCCACACGTTGCCAAAGTTGATCTGGTGTGCAGCTGGGGGTGTAATCTGGGTCAATCGTTGAGCAATCATGGACCACAAGTTTTCTATCGGCGAAAGATCCGGAGAGCGAGCCGGCCAAGGAAGCAATTCAATCTGGTGATTGACGAAGAACCTTTCGACAATGTGTGCCACGTGTGGTCGCGCATTATCCTGTTGAAATATGGCTGTGGCCAATCCCTAAAGGTAAGGAAGGACAACTGGCTCCAACGCCTTGGAGATGTAGCGCTAGCTGTTTAAAGTACCGGCAATGCGTACTAGAGGAGTGCGAGAGTGATATCCAATACCGCCCCATACCATAATACCCGGTGCAGGACCAGTGTGGCGGTGCATAACGCAGCTGTTCTGTATCCTCTCCACGGTGTCTCCAGACTCGAATCCAACCATCGTGGTGTTGCAGACAGATGCGTGACTCGTCAGTAAAGACAACTTCATTCCATTCTGCCACCCACATCCTTCTTTCATCGCACCATTGTCGGCGTAGACGTCTGTGGTTCTGCGTCAAGGGTAGACCAAGCAATGGACGTCTTGCGGACAGACCACTCAGCTGTAAACGGCGTCGAATGGTACGCGCAGACACTGAATGGTGCTTTACAGACCCAATGTGCTGTGCTATGGTTCATGATGTGACTTAGCGATCCGTCACTGCCATGTGCACAATTTGCCTGCCCTCACGTGAAGTGGTGCACTGAGGTGGATGCGATCGACCTCGTCGGTCCGTTGAACCCTCCTGCATCCAACGGTCACATATCCGCATTACAGTTATTTGGCTTCGTCCAACACGACTACCGATTTCCCTGAAAGATAATCCACAATCTCGGTAGGCCACTCTATCCTTCCTCTGTCGAACTCGGATACTTGATCAAAAGCTGATCGCGGTTTTCTACGAGAAATAACTGATCGTTTTTTGAAAAAACCACAAGAAAAACACAATTGCTTTACTTGAAATCGTCGAAATCTCCAATCCTTAAATAGCGCTTTGAGGTGGCGGTACAGGCGTGTGTGATGTGTGTCTGCGCTGAAATTCTAATCATTTGCATATCTCACCTCCGCTAATGCATATTGTAAATTTTTGTTATTTGCGTGCTTCCTTCAGGGTGTTGCATTTACGATGGCCAACAGTGTAGTAAATGTAATTCTAAATCAAAATTCAAAATTTTATGCTCTCTGTTGTTGTAGACTGTTCAAATTCGTAAATGTTTCAATATCAGAATTCAAATGTTCTTTTTCTATTAGTTCTGATTTATAAATAAAAGCTTTTACCTGTCAGAATGCAGAGGCGTCTCAAAATAAACTGATCAGTGGAGGGTTGGACGAACACGTTTATTAAAAGACAAAACAGAGAATGAAACCGAAGCCATACATTCGTAAACAAGCGATTGTAGCACGGCGGCACTTAATTTTCAGCACACTTCGCACTTAAGGTTTCAACACACTTCCCCCCCCCCCTGAATGACCAGGTGGTTCAATCTAAAACTGCTAATAATTTCAAAAATACAAAAGAAATTATTAAATTTACATTTAAAGTATTTAAATTCAAACCAAATACAAATTCAAGTAGATACATAAGTTCAAAGCAAATACATAATAAAGAAATCTTTCATTACTTTCAAGGTTATATAATAATTGATTTTTGAGTTTTTAATTTACAAGAACGTATTTCACCATCCCTTCCAGGAAATACATCAATAATTTTACCTAGTTTCCAAAAATGTCTAGGAAATTTTTCATCATTAATAAGTACAGGATCATCAATTTTGAACTCTTTAATTTCACCTGTAGGTTTAACACAATGAGCAGATTTTAACATGAAAATATATTCTTTTGACCATTTTGTCCAAAACATATTTAATAATCTTTTGCATTAATTTAACCTTTTAATTAAAATTTTTCTTTTTGATGTTAGAATCAAAATTAAGCCTGGCAGGTGGTAAACTATTCACTCTACCTCCTCAAATCATATGAGAGGGGTAAGAGGTTCAGGTTGATTTAAATCAGAAAAAAATATATGTAAGAGGGTGGGAGTTGAGCACCCCTTCAATTATCAATTAAAAGAGTCACCAACTCATCGCAAGATAAATTTGTTTTTCCCACTGTCTTTTGTAAAGCAAGCTTTACTGTTCGAATGAGTCTTTCGTAGAAGCCACCCCACCAAACAGCTCTGTCGATGATGCCAGCGGATTTTATGGAAGGTGTAGAAAACTTTCACTGCAGGATCACTGATAACTTTCCACAAATTTTTTAGTTCAAGTTTTTATCTTTTAAAAGTTTTTGCGATGTCAGTCAAGATTTTTAAACACAGTCCATCACGATTAATAAAACGTCGAAGTGCCAAGAGAAATGTTTCTGCTGTAAGATTGTTCACAATTTCTAAATGAATTGCTCTCGTAATACCACACGTAAGTAAAACAATGTAGTGTTTATTGTCGTGTTTTGTGTAGATAGGGCCTCCAAAATCTATTCCCACAACAGAAAATGGAGCTGATTGCTCAACACGAACAACAGGTAACGGTGCGGTAGCTTGAACACTTGAAGTCGAGTTGAATCTTTACATAGCACACATTTTTTTAAAATGGTTTCACAGTCTCCTTCCCTTTAATGAGCCAGAATCGCTCTCTAATTTCTAGTAGAGTTTCGCTAATTCCTCCTGAAAAAACTTTGTTGTGAGAGTCTCGCACTATTAAATTTACGAAGTAATGCTTGGCCGGTAAAATGATAAGGTGTTTTTGTAAATATGTGAATTTAGATTTCTGCAGTCTTCCACCGACACGTAATAGTTCATCTGTATCAAGGAAAGGATTAAATTCTAAAATTACTGAAGTTTTAAATATTAATTTACTTTTAAGTAAACAATTAACTTCAGCGAAAGCATCTCTCTGAACAAGTCTAATCCAAAAATTTTCGGCGCCTTTGATTTCTTCCGCCCATAATTCATTGCGTCGTTTATTTAATCTATTTCGAATGTTATGCACAAAACCAAGCACGCAACCAGTAACACGCAAAAGTTTCTGCAGGCTGCTATATTTTGTTAAATTAATTACTGCAGTTGTGTTTAATTCACTTTCACATGTGAACGTAAACACTTGTTCTCCATATTCACATGTGTTCTGTTGAAGAAAAGTCACATTTCAAATTTTTCGGCCAGTTGTTTTCTGTCGTGTTAAACCACTGAAACCATGCATCCAAATTTGGCTGTTTATAATAGTCTTGAGATTCGCTCCACGGTAAACATAATCAGCTGGATTTTCTCTTCCATTGGAATGATGGCTATCAGATGGATCAGAATTTGATTTTCTTTCTACTACCCTATTCGAAACAAATTGTTTATACTTTGAGGCTTTTCCCTTAATCCAGTGGAGAGTAATAGAAGTATCACTCCAAAAGAAAATTTTCGAAACTGGGAATTTAAAATTGGATGTTAAATATCTCAAAACTCTCGAGGCTAAAATTGCTCCCAAAAATTACAATCGTGGGAGGGTTAACTTTTTGAGAGGAGAAACTCGACTTTTAGCTGTTATAAATCTCACACTTAATCTAGCACTTAAAGTTAAACCTCTAATTGCTATTCCAGCTTCATGAGTTAAGTAAAATTTTAAATAATTAAGTTTCTCAACGTCACTAAATTTGAGTTATTGTGAATTGATGCTTCGAATTGGGAAAAGAAATCGCTAAATTTTAAAATATTTCCGTCAAATTATGAGATTTGTAATTGAGGAAGTTTTAAACTTGCATTAGGTGCGTTTCTCAACTCTGTTTCCTTTATGTTTAGTATTTTATTGGCACTCACCTTACAAGTTATTATGATATCGCGATATTGCTATTTCTCTATTTCTTTTTCTAGATCATCAATCTTCGTTAGAATTGTTACCTCTTTGTCAAAATTTTCAAGCTGTTTTTCTTTATTTAACAATTTAGCTAAAAGTTCTATTAAGTCGCTTGATTCATTTTCACTGTCTAATTCAATTTTTATCACGTTCGTTACTTCTGTTGCCGCCCTTGTGACAGGTGCCTGAATTTTTTTGATATCCATTTCGTATAAAGTTAAATTTTCAAATTCAAATAACTGTATACAAGATATCAAATATACAATATACAGTTCACAATTTTATCTAAAGGCTGGTCCCAGGTTTCAGGTACCAAAAATTTTTTCAAATTCGTAAATATTTCAATATCAGAATTCAAATGTTCTTTTTCAATTAGTACTAATGGATAAATAAAAGCTCTTACCTGTCAGAAGGAAGAGGCGACTCAAAATAAACTGAACAGCGGAGGGTTGGACGTACACGTTTATTAAAAGACAAGGCAGAGACTGAAACGTACATTTGTTAAACAATTGATTGCAGCGCCGCTTCACTTTTACTTTACTTACTCGGGAGAATCAAGCCCACCCAAGGGGTTTCGAGCTGTGAATCGACCCTCCGAGATGTAACTTTATTAAAGAAAACAAAAAAGTGTACACACACTAAAGTGCCGCTTCACTTAAGGGTCCCGTAGACAGAAATCCCAACTCTAAAACGATGAAAGCGCCCTCTTTTGGGAGGGGGAATGGGCGTTTCTAAAGGAAAGGCCAAGTACTCATGAATACTGGTCTTAATGATCGAAGGTAAATAGTTCCTTCATAAAAGATAAATTATATGCTTTTTTTTCTTAATTTTCTATATTTTCCCGACTTTGAAATAAACCATTTTTTCATGCTATTATTTTTTCAAATTTGCGTTTACTTTATCCCATTTTCTGATGATTATGTTCTGACAGCTGTCATGATGAAAGAAAAGGACGTCACAAAATCATACAAGCCTCTTCTACAACAGTTGAGAGAGGGATTCTAAGTGCAATCGGAGCTCGAGACAGGACTCCCCCCCCCTCTCTTTCGCCTTTTTGCCTTTTCCCCCATTTGTTCTTGGAGGGTGAATGGTTGAATGGGTCTTGGAGTACCTGCTTCCCACAGGGAAGCTTAAACTCCTATCCTGGGAGAACTTTTGAGGAGACTTTGGTTCGGCTTAACCTTAGCCCTTTACTGCAATTGTGATCATGATGGTTTAAGAATTAGAGAGATAATTTAAATGCTTGGAAATTAAGAAATTACTTTGAGTGTGAGAAGAAAAATATATTAAGTGAATAAAATATGTCTATGGGTGTGTGTATGTAATGTAAATGTGCTGGAAATAATGTAATACTATGTCGGCCGCTGCTTAGGAGCGGTCGACGTAATCATTGTGAGGTGGATTAAACGATCGGGGCAGGGAACCTGCTCCGTCGAAATGTGCCCTCGGTCTGCTGGTTGAAACGAAAATTAGATATGGCGGGTCCCAGCCAAAAATGGCTTATACCCAGTATCCCTGAAGATAGGGTGAAAAAGAAAGACCATTAGAAGAATAACGCCTCCCGGAGGGAGGCAAAATGTAAGAGGTAAAGCCGTCACGAAATAAACCCTTTCGGGAGAAAACGTGGAGGGGGGAGGGGAGGAGGAAGAAGCATCGATGGGCGAAAAACGCCGAAGTTCTCCTGCGTTCGCAGGGATGAAAATGGGGAATGACGTCATTATTCTTCAAATGACCCAGTTTTAAGCAAGTTGCGGAAGCGTGTGGTGTAGTTCAGTGTGTGAATTAAATGTTTTTTTGTTGAGTTATGGAGGCTTCAATGGAAGTTCCCATTTTGAAGATTTGTATGCGAAGTTAACTTTAGTATGAGAATACGTGAACAATGTTTGTGCTTTAATTAAAGGGTTGTCGTGACGGTCTGCTGGTTGAAACGAAACGAAAATTAGATATGGCGGGTCCCAGCCAAAAATGGCTTATACCCAGTATCCCTGAAGATAGGGTGAAAAAGAAAGACCATTAGAAGAATAACGCCTCCCGGAGGGAGGCAAAATGTACGAGGTAAAGCCGTCACGAAATAAACCCTTTCGGGAGAAAACGTGGAGGGGGGAGGGGTGGAGGAAGAAGCATCGCTGGGCGAAAAACGCCGAAGTTCCTCTGCGTTCGCAGGGGTGAAAATGGGGAATGACGTCATTATTCTTCAAATGACCCAGTTTTAAGCAAGTTGCGGAAGCGTGTGGTGTAGTTCAGTGTATAAATTAAATGTTTTTTGTTGAGTTATGGAGGCTTCAGTGGAAGTTCCCATTTTGAAGACTTGTATGCGAAGTTAACTTTAGTATGAGAATACGTGAACAATGTTTGTGCTTTAATTAAAGGGTTGTCGTGATTTTCTATACTTCTAAAAACATTTCTAGACAGTTTAGTGATGTAGTTATCGATCGGCTCCATGTGTAAGTCGTTGTGTAAGACAGAATTCCTAACGTACCAAGGTGCGTTAGTTATGGTTCTCAGAATTTTATTTTGTATGATTTGAATCCGTTTAGTATGGGTCGGTGCCGCCGCGCCCCAGATGGGGCAAGCGTATGTTATTACTGGGCGCAAAATGCGCTTGTAAAGGATGACTTTATTTTCTAGGGAGAGTGGTGACCTTCTCCCAATAAGAGAGATGGCCAGTGCAATTCTTCCCCAGAATTTTTCGGAGAGATAATCAATGTGTGGTTTGTACGTTAATCGATTATCTAGATAGAGACCCAGGTAACGAACAACCGAGACCCATTGGATGTTGTTTTCAAAGAGTGTGAGTTCAGTCTGTGGGGCGATAACGCCCCATTTTCTGAATACAATAGCCTGAGATTTATCTACATTTATAGCTATCCTCCAGTCTGTGAGCCAATTCTCGAGTATGTCGAGGTAATGTTGCATATTATTAATTGTATAACTGAGTTTTACGCCCTGGGTCAATGCCGCAGAGTCGTCTGCGAATAAGCATGTACTGACGGTGGGGTGATCGGGAAAATCATGTGTGTATAAGTTGTATAAATATGGACTTAATACAGAACCCTGAGGGACGCCTGAAAGGCAATTCCCAATGTCTGAAAAAGTGCTATTTACACGAACTCTGAAGGTTCGATTGTGCAAATAGTTATGTAACATTTTAATTAAAAAGTCAGGGAACTGCAGTTTAATTAATTTGTATGTGAGGCCATCATGCCACATCTTGTCGAATGCTCTCTTGACATCCAAGAAAACACCGACAGTGTAGAACTTATTTAAAAAACCCTCATTTATAATATTAGTAACTCTAATGAGTTGATGTAGAGTGGAGTGGCCCTCCCGGAAACCGCATTGTTCCGGGGGAATGCAATCTATGGCTTTGCAGTGATCTTTAATTCTATTTAAGATTACTCTCTCGAAAACCTTAGCAGTGCAATTTAATAAAGAAATTGGTCTGAAGCCTTGTGGGAACTTGTGATCTTGCCCTACTTTGGGCAGCATGACTACATTAGCTATTTTCCACTGTGTAGGAAAGTGACACTTAATGAGGCATTTGTTGTAAATTTTAGTTAAGTGTGTAATGGCTTTGATAGGAAGGTATTTTAATGCTACATTAGGAATTTGATCAGGGCCTGCTGACTTCCTATTAGCAAGATTTTTAATAATGCCTCGTACTTCGGAGGGGGAAGTGAGGTGTGGTGTTGTGTTAGGGAAGTTGTCGAAATAGTGATTCACTAAATTTTCGACTTCTATCTTTTCGTCACTGTAGGGTTCAATGTTTTCCTGAAAAGTGACTTCCAAGGTGTCTCTAAAAGCCTCCGCTTTTTCGAAATCAGTATATGCTAACCCACTCGGACCATGGAGAGGTGGGATGGGAGTAAACTTTTTAGTAATTCGCTTGTGCAAATTATAAAGAGAATTATCTTCTGTATTTAAAGTTAATAGAAAATTTTTCCAGGTCCTGTTTTTATGTTCATTGATTTCTATCTTAATCTGTCTGTTGAGAGCATTTACTTCCCTTTTATAGGGAGGGTATCTCGTGTTATTCCAAAGTTTCCTGAATCTATTTTTGGCTTTAATAAGCTCTCGAATATTAATAGGAAGGCGGAGGTGTGTAGTTTTAATTACTCTAGTGGAAGTATTAATAGCATCTGAGACCATGCTGCTGAAATTTTGAACGGCTTGGTCCAAATCATCTGTAGCAGGATTGCCTGACATGGTGTGGTGTAGAATTTCTTGATACTTAATCCAGTTAGTAGATTTAAGTGTTTGTAGTAATGGTGGTAAGTGAAAGTTAGTAGCGAAATCGAAAATAACTGGATTGTGGTCACTGCTAAGTTCATTAATAGTAAACACGTTAGAGTGTGAGAAATTAACTGCAAAGCCTATGTCTATTACAGTGTTTGGAGCATTATGATTGAAATGTGTTGGAGTGTCGGGTGCAATAATATCAATAGACGAGCCGACGGCCCAAGAGCTAAGGATATTACCATTGGAATTGCATCTACCAGGGTTCCAACTCGAGTGTTTAGCGTTAAAATCGCCGAAGAGAAAGGCTTTGTTGTTATGATTGAGGATAGCATTAAGTTCGGTAACATTAATGGAGCCGTGTGGAGGTTTATAGATACACGCCATAGTAATAGTCGTGTTGTTGCCTATTTGGATGAAAACCGTTGTATTTTCAAAAGTATGAGTTGTTTCTAAAATGGCGTGATGCTTAATTGAATTTTTAACTAAAATGGCAGTTCCACCGCCTCTGTGTGTTGTGCGGTCACTTCTATGACAAGTGTAATTTGGAATGCGGAACCTGTCCGGAGGACGAAGGTGTGTTTCTTGGATCCCGATTACGTCGGGGTTATGGAAAATGATGCTTTCCTTTAGCTCATCAATATGTTTACGAATTCCGTTTGCATTCCAACTGAAAACCCTGAGACTGTCACAATTAAACGCGTTGAATGTTAATTATTGTTTTGTTGATTTTGTAGGGCTGCTAACATTTGTCCCCACTGAGTCATCATCATTGCCATTTGTTGCACCATCGCGTTGGCATCAAATGTGTTTGTATTATTGACTTTGTTCATGTTCTTTGCCACTGCCGAAGCATAAGTGTTTCGTTGGGGCTGTTGTTGTGGTGTGGCCTTTTGAGCGCGCGCCTTTGCTTTCTCCGCCCAGATATTTTTATTTGGTTGTGTTTTTTTCGTTGGTCTGTTGATAGGGTTGTTGGGGCATCCTGAATAATTCGCTGGATGCGGTCCCCCGCAGTTAGCGCATTTAGCTGGGGATTTGTTCGTTTTCTTGCATTCTGCGGTGAGATGGCCACCGCTACATTTTAAACACTTGGGTGCTCTGTTACAGAGACGTGAGTGGTGATAAAACTCCTGACAGCGATAGCACTGAGGAGGCATACTGGATTGTTTCAGGTGTTCCACCACTACTCGGAAAAACCCAATGTTTGAGATGTGAAAAATTTCCTTATGTTCCATGTTGTTATGGAGGACTACCAGGAAAAGTGGCATGTTGGTGTTAGTTTTTCTATTTTTTAAAATAGAAACGTGGTTGGGTGTGAACCCTAAACCAGTGAGTTCTGTAATGAGCTCCTTTTGATCATAATCAGTTGGGAGTCCTCGGATCACAGCCTTGAGCTGTTTGTTATTGGCCATCTCGAAAGTATGGGACCGCATTTTCTTAAGTTCAATATAAGATTGGAGCTTCCTGTGATCTTGAAAAGTCTTAGGGAAAACCCTGAGCTTTCCATTCTCAAATCGCCCCTCGAGTGTACTACCTAGATGCTCACTCAATGTTTCGAGTAGCCCGGTGGTATTGCTGCTCACATCGATAACGATGGAGGCAATTTTTTTTCTTGCGGGAGACGGTGGTGAAGCCATCGTTCTCCTCGTCTGTAGCCTGATCGATTTTATCGTCAGTTCCCTGAGCGCTGACTGCGCTAACAGGGGGAATGTCGTCTGCGATCATCTCCGAGCTACTCTCGTCGGATGAAGAGGTTTCCCCTTCCTCCGAAGCCAATTTCTTGGAAGGAGAGGTGGGGGGTGTTGTTTTGCGGGCGAGATTCTTCTCTTCCGCGCGTTGCTTTTTCCCTACTGTGCCTGGGGGTGGAGAAACCGGCGCTCGCTTCTTCTGAAGTTTCCTCTTCGACGCCTGAGGCGAAGAGGGTGCAGTGGGTATTGAAATACTGTTGAGCTTTTTCAGCTCCTCAATGTATTTCTCAAACTCCGCGTGCTGCAGCCTAACGGATTTACGAGACGCTTTGAGCGCCACAAATTGTACTTCCGTGATTAATTTGAGTTTGTGAATGTCGTCTTCGATTCCGACTGCATTTTTAATTGTATTAATGATATCTTCTAAAGCGTCACTGAGATCCTCACAGTCGGCGCATGTAATGACGCGATCTAGCTGTTCATGTGCTTCCACAACATTGAAACAGAAAGGGTCAGAAGAGAATAATGTACTCACCAGAGTAGATGCGACATCTGTCCTGGGAGCGGACGTATCCATGGTAGTAGCTGAAATAGAAATCCTGGTCGATATCGTGGAACGTGAACCGAAAGGTAACGCGTTCAAAATCCAAAACGGTCGATGTGCGGCCTAGGCCTAGTCACACCTCGTATGTAGCTAAAACTCCGTAAAAACGGATAAATGAACAAAAATAAACCTTCGTAAAAAGCACTGTCTTACTCTAAACTATCGCTAACTAATCAAAAACCACCAGCTCACAAAATTCGAATGGATGCACAAAGATGCAACACATTCAACTTGGGTCAGACTGCGTATTTTTTGGGGGCACGGACGAGGACAGAGAATCCGTGTCTGAACTCTACTAAGACAAGAAGCAGAATGATTTTTTTGTCTGCTGGTTGAACGAAACGAAAACGAAAATTAGATATGACGGGTCCCAGCCAAAATGGCTTATACCCAGTATCCCTGAAGATAGGGTGAAAAAGAAAGACCATTAGTAGAATGACGCCTCCCGGAGGGAGGCAAAATGTACGAGGTAAAGCCGTCACGAAATAAACCCTTTCGGGAGAAAACGTGGTGGGGGGAGGGGAGGAGGAAGAAGCATTGATGGGCGAAAAACGCCGAAGTTCCCTGCGTTCGCAGGGGTGAAAATGGGGAATGACGTCAGCTATTCTTCATCTGACCCAGTTTTAAAAGATAGTAGCGGAAGCGTGTGATGTAATTCAATGTGTAAATTAAGTATTTTTGTTGAGTTATGGGGGTTTAAGGGAAACTTCCCACTTAGAAGATTTGTATGCAAAATTAACTTTAGTATGTGGATAAGTAAATAATGTTTGTGCTTTAATTAATGGGTTGTCATGATTTTCGATACTTCTAAAAACATTTCTAGAAAGCTTAGTGATGTAGTTATCTATCGGCTCCAAATGTAAGTCGTTGTGTATGACTGAATTCCTAACGTACCAAGGTGCGTTAGTAATAATTCTCAGAAATTTTATTTTGTATTGTCTGCTGGTTAAAACTAACTAAAATTAGAATTTGCGGGTCTACAGCGCGTAGCGCTTTTACCCAGTGTGAAAAGAATAGCAAATCCATGAGAGAAAAATAAAAAATCAAGTAACCCCCGGCGTGGGGGGCAGAGGAACTGGCTCCGAGGTGGCCGCGCAGGGCGGACGAACCGGGGAGAAATCGGGAGGAAGCGCAAGGAAGGAAAACGATCACCTAACAAAAAAAGAGGAGGCAACCAATATGAGCGGGCGGGCAGTGACAGTTCACTAAGAGTCCGTTTCGGCGCATTAGAGCATTTGGTGTTGTAGATGTATAAAATTAGTGTTTTTTGTAGTGTCTATGGAGGTTTAAGAGGCAAAGCCCACTTTGTAGTGGCATAAGCATACTTTAATTTAGGATGTGGATACGTAAATAATGTTTGTGCTTTTATTATGGGGTTATCGTGATTTTCGATGGTTCTAAAAACATTCCTGGATAACTTAGTGATGAAACTAGATATCGGCTCCATGTGTAAATCGTAGTGTATCACGTCGTTTCTAACGTACCAAGGTGCGTTAGTCATGACGCGAAGTATTTTATTTTGAACAATTTGAATTTTTTTCATGTGGGTGGGGGCTGCAGCTCCCCAAACAGGGGCTGCATAAGTAATCACTGGGCGCAAAATTTGCTTGTAAAGAATGACTTTATTTTCTAGGGAGAGAGGAGACTTTTTCCCGACCAGGGAAATAGCCAAATGAATTCTTCCCCAGAATTTATCTGCGAGATAGTCGATGTGTTTTCTGAAGGTTAGTCTACTATCTAAGTGTAAGCCCAGGTACTTTACCACCGGAGCCCACTGTATGTAGTCATCAAAAAGTGTGAGTTGGAAGGGAGGGTCGATGGCCCCCCACTTCCGGAATACTATTGCTTGAGATTTGTCAACATTAATTGCAATTCTCCAGTCTGTAAGCCAATTTTCTAAAGTATCTAGGAATCTTTGTATAGCTTTTAATGAGTAACTGAGCTGAGAACCCTGTGTTAACACCGCGGAGTCATCCGCGAACAGGCAGGTACTAACTGTGGGGTGGTGTGGAAAATCGTGAGTGTAGATGTTGTACAAACACGGTGAAAGGGTACTACCCTGGGGGGTGCCGCTTTGGCAAGCACCAAAATTTGAATAGTCATTATTTACGCGAACACGAAAGGTTCTGTTTCGTAAATAATTATGTATAATTTTAATTAAATACCCAGGGAAGTTGAGTTTAATTAATTTGTATGTGAGGCCATCATGCCACATCTTGTCGAATGCCCTCTTGACATCAAGAAAGACACCGACAGTGTATAATTTGCTAGCGAAACCTTCATTAATAATGTTAGTAACTCGTATCAATTGGTGTAGCGTGGAATGGCCCTCCCTGAAACCATGTTGTTCAGGGGGAATGCAATCTATGGCTTTGCAGTGCGTTTGTATTCTCGTTAAAATTATTCGTTCAAAAATCTTAGCAGTGGCGTTTAATAAACTAATTGGTCTGTAGCCTTGTGGAAACGTGTTATTTTGCCCTAATTTAGGCAGCATGACTACATTTGCTTGCTTCCACGGTGTAGGAAAGTGATTTTTAATGAGGCATTGATTGTAAATCTTAGTAAGATGTGTGATAGCATTTAAAGTTAAGTATTTAAGAGCGATATTGGGAATTTGGTCTGGACCAGAAGCTTTTCTATTCTTCAGTTTCTTAATGATGCCTCGTACCTCAGAAGGAGAAGTGAGTGGAGGTGGTGTGTCTGTTGTGAAGTTGTCGAAATAGTCAAAGACTAAATTTTCGACTTCTTCGATCTTGTCATCACTGTAAGGTTCGGCATTTTCCTGAAAAGTGACTTCAAGTGTCTCTTTGAAAGCCTCCGCCTTATCGAAATCTGAATATACCAACCCACTCGAACCATGGAGGGGTGGGATGGCAGTATGTTTTTTAGTGATCTTCCTATGTAAATGATAAAGAGAATTGTCCTGGGGATTTAAAGTAGATAAGAAATTTTTCCAGGTCCTGTTTTTATGTTGGTCGATTTCTATCCTGATCTGTCTAATGAGAGCATTTACTTCACGTTTGTATGGTGGATATCTGGTTTGATTCCAGAGTTTCCTAAATCTGTTCTTAGCCCTAATGAGCTCTCTTATGTTGTCAGGAAGGCGAAGGTGAGGTGTGTTAATTAATCTAGTGGAAGTGGAAGCAGAAAGAGCATTAGCAATCATACTGGTATAATTTTGAACGGCTGAGTCCAGATCATCTATCGTGGGGTTACCGGGTATGGTGTGATAAACTATATCTTGATATTTAGTCCAGTTTGTGGTTTTTAAAGTTCTGAGTATATTTCTGGTAACACATTAGTAGTAGCAATATCAAAGATAACTGGATCGTGATCACTGCTAAGAGTATTAATTGTAAAAACATCAGTGTGAGACAGATTAGCTGCAAAGCCGATGTCCAAAATGTTGCTAGTATGATAGGTGTTGAAATTAGTTGGAGTGTCGGGAGCGATAATATTCAATGCAGACCCAAGGGCCCAATTGCATAGTATACTACCATTTGTACATGCCCTGCCTGGGTTCCAGTTCGGGTGTTTGGCGTTGAAATCACCGAATAGAAAGGCTTTGTTGTTATGGTTGAGAATTGCATCGAATTCCGTAGTATTAATGGAGCCGTGTGGAGGTCTATAGATACACGCCACAGTAATTTTGGTGTTGTTCCCTGCTTGTATGACCACCGATGTATTTTCAAAGGTGTTAGAGTTATTAATAATGGCGTGGTGTCTGATTGAGTTTTTCACAAAGAGAGCAGTGCCCCCTCCTCTGTGTGTTGTGCGGTCACTTCTGTGACAAGTGAAATTTGGAATGCTAACTCTGTCCGTAAGACGAAGATGTGTTTCTTGGATCCCGATTAAGTCAGGATGATAATCTAAAATGCAGTCTTTAAGTTCTTCCAAATTATTTTTCAAGCCATTAGCATTCCAGCTAAAAAACCTGAGAGAATTACTATTCGCGTGATTATTGAATTTTGGTTTTAAATTTTAGTTTGGAGGATGGACAACATTTGTCCCCACTGCGTCATCATCTGTGCCATCTGCGACATCAAACTAGCTGTGTTAACTGATTCTTGGTTCGTGTTCTTCTTAACTGCAGCCGAGTACAGTTGTTGGGGTGGTGTGGTGTTCTGGGCGCGTGCGCCGGTGTTCACCTGTCGGGCTGGTTTCTTTGTTTGATTCCTCTTGTTGTTTGTGTTGTTATGGGGATTCTTGGGGCATCCTGAATAGTTTGCAGGGTGCGGCCCGCTGCAATTTGCGCATTTAGCTGGGGCCTTAATATTTTTCTTACAATCAGAGGTGAGATGACCCCCTGAGCATTTAAGACATCTAGGTGCTCTATTACAAAACCTAGAGTGATGGTAAAACTCCTGGCATCTATAGCACTGAGGAGGCATTTTTGATTTATTTAGAGGCTCCGGCTTGACTCTAAAAAACCCTTTATGTGTGTTATATTGAATATACCCTGATTGTCAGGGTTTCTAGGAAGGGTTACCAGGAACAATGGCATGTTGGCTTGTGTCTGCTTGTTTTTTAGCAGTGTGATGTGACTGGATCGAACCCAAAGTCACGGAGTTCCTGCATTAGTTCTACCTGGTCAAAATCAGTGGGTAACCCTCTGATCACGCATTTAAGTTGTTTGTTATGGTCCATCTCAAATGTGTGGGACCGCAACTTGTTTTCCGCAATGTAAGATTGGAGCTGTCTGTGCTCAATAACTGACTTTGGGAAAATGCGGAGTTTCCCGTTTTCAAAGCGCCCCTCGAGTGGAGTACCAGTATGTTTCCCTAGCTGGTCGAGA
>BMAO01027385.1:0-60330 GCA_019973975.1 Trichonephila clavata
TTACTAGAAAAGGGGGAGGCAGTTCAAAAAAGGTTGGGAACCTATGCACTAGACCATGTAAAATGACACATTATTTGGTGTAGATGAAATTCATAATTTCTTATTTAATTCAATCGATTTGTATTTATTTTTTTTCATCTTAAAATAAGCATAAGTGAAATGCTTATTTAAAAATTTTAATGAATTCATAGTTTTATTTAGAAGGGGACTGGGGAGTAACTATTAGAAAGGGCATTCATAGCATTCGGTTAGAAATAATTTATACTTTAACGAGCCGTTATCCACTCGCTTCGCAGGGTATTTCATGATGTCTTATAGATGTATACTGTTTATATATATATATATATATGTATATAAATTATTGATATCTAAGTTCTAGCATTAAGAATTCGATTATATTGAAAAATATACTTGTAACTCTCACCTCTAGATGAAAAAAGGACAGAACTTCTAATTTGCCATTTCATAATAATCTCTCAAATTGAAGTAGAATGATGTTTGCACTCTCGTAACCCAATAAGCAAGTGGATTTCCGCAAAACCAATTTTCGGTGGATCTCTACTCCGTAAAATAAACATGCAAGCCAAATTTCAAGTCTAAATCCAATAGAGCAAAAACGAAATTTTTATTATCAATTCCTTACCCTAATCCCGTTCAGAGTCCTTCTCCGAAATAACAGTTTTTAGCAGATTTCAATTCAACAAAAGAATAATGCAAACCAAATTCCACTATTATAGTTTTTATAGTTCGGAAAAAGGAATTTTTTTTGTCAATGCTCCCCAGTAACCCCCTGCTCCCCTCAAGAGTTTTTCCGCAAAATCCACTTTTAGTAGATCCATATTCAACAAAAGAAACATGCTTAACAAATTTCAAGTATGTGGGTTTAATAATTCAAAAACGGGAATTATTTTCTATAGCTCCCCTTGACCCCTCGCAGCCTTCCTTAGGGGATGATTTTCGTTTTACTCTTTGTTTGAGAGGAACTCTATTCCAAGTAGATAAAAAGTTATTTAAAAAAGTTATTATTCACAGGGACGTCTTAAGATTTCTTGAGGCCCTGGGCCCTTACACAAATGTAGGCCCACCTATGACCCTTAAAAGTGGACATAACATAGCATACGTTGTCAAAAGCTTGTATAAACAAGAACCCGAAACATATAAGTGTGCATGACTTACAATCGCACAAACCGGCTGGACCCATTGCCGATATTTGACTGAAGGAGTAATGATTGTGTATGGTGACAGGCCTATGCATGGACTACGGTCATCACATATAGCCTGTTGACATATCATTCGAAATTCCCATTTTTTCGGGGAATACAACTGGAAATAGCTTTTGCCCGTTAAAAGTATTCGAATCGGGATCTTATTAAGGCTGAGTCGAAAACGAGACGAGACCCCCATTGTAGGCGAGTCCCTGGGCCCGGGTCCACTTGGCCCATGCCTTAAGACTTCCCTAGCTACACTTAATGGTTTTTGTGTACAAATTGATTCAGTTTATGGAATCAGAATATGAATCAATTTCAAGTGTTATCGCATTTGAAATAGAAATCCAATTGCATGAGCTGTTAGTAATGCAGTGGGATTTGAAGCATTAAGTCTTTCAAGCAGGTCCACTATTAATTTACGGGATTTAATTGAAGAAGGAACTGTGACAAAATATATTCCTGAGACGTTGCTTATACCATTGAATAAGCATTGCAGTAAACCACTTAGATTTGTGTCACGTTCCCCCATACGAGAAATGAGAGCTGCATATAATTTTTTACTTATAGCACTTATAATTGCAGAAAAAAATTCTCGTACATAGTTAAATATATATATATATAAAATTTCTAAGAATTTAATTCTTAGAAAATTTTGAGAAAAATATTTCAAAATATATTTAGGCAAAAATTGAACCCCGAGATTAGTTATTTTAATCCCGCGATTTGAAGAAACACCGAGATCACGAAGTTGCAAGCCCTATTATCTTGTGATTTCTAAGCAATTGATTTCTAATAACGTGATATTATTTAGGAAGAGGCGTTTTGAATTTTTTCTGGTAAAGTCTCTCTGACCTCAGTAACGCTTCTATGACGTCATGCAATTATGTTCCATTTCTATCTTTTCTCTCTTCTATTCATTACACTTCTACTTAAATAGTAATGCTCATTTATATGCATCACGGTTCCTTCACAAGGAGAGGTTCTTATATAGAACATTGTTGTAAAGTGCCCCCACAGAAGTCAACTATAAAATGTGTGTAAAATCCCTTACAACACTCACACTTGAACACACCCGACTTAATATTTTATGAGAAAAAGGCACATAAAAATGCTCAATTTAACATTAGCGGGATAGGGGGTACCGACTTACCATCGGCTGTTTCGATGCACTTTTAAAAATAATAAATTAGGGCTTCATAAACAAAAAGCAAAGCAAGAAACAAAAAAATGTTAAGTTTTACGGTTAGTTTTTTAATCTTTTATATATATATATATATATATATATATATATTAGTCACTGTTGGCGCCAGTTGGCGAGAATTCCTTGTATAGATTTTGCTCCGAGCCAACTGCTGTAACCTTTGTATTCAGTTCGAAAAGTATAGCGATCCCATATGGTTGGGATCCGTTTCGCTCATTAAAATTTTGTTAAATTTACAGTCCATTTATTATTATATCGGCAACATTGGTCCGTCGAGCCGGAGTTGTCGAACCTTCAAAAGATTAGTACTTGTAAAATCTTTAGAATAGTTATAGAGCAGTATATATCTAAAGAAATATTAGTTGTGTTGAACCGCAAACGTAGATCTGTAAAGGCTCAACTCACACGAATTAAGGACTTCATTAACAATCCGGACGAAAAGGATAAAATAAAATTGGAATCGAAAATGGATACCTTGAAAAGCCTAAGAATCAAATTAAGTGGTATTCGGAATGAATATTATGAAGTAGTGACAAATGAAAGTGACTTGGAACCACTTGAATTAGAAATCCTGGATTTGGAAGATGATTGCGAAGATATCCAGGTAAGGATTAAAAATATTATTTCAAAAATTGATTTGAAGAATAATGATGTTACATCTTGTGGAAATAGTTTTAATAATATTCAATCGCCAAGATTTAATGGTTCTTACCATGAGTGGTTTAATTTTAAAGAACAATTTATTTCTTTAATTGATTCGAACAATATAGTTTAACAGATTCTCAAAAATTATATTACTTAAAAACTACACTTACTAGAATTGCTAAGGATGTTATTACAATTGATGATTCATATACTTCATTATTTGAATGTTTGAAAAAGAGGTTTGAGAATAAGAAATTGATTATAAATTGTCATTTTAGTGAAATATTATCATTGGAAAAATTTACTCACGAATCAGCTAAAAATTTAAGAACTTTAATAGATTGTTGTCTAAAACATTTAAGAGGTTTAAAAATGGTAGGATTAGAACTAAAATGAATTCTCCGAAGTACTATTGATAAATTTAATGTTAAGAAAATTAGATAAGGAAACAAGGAAAAATTATGAGCTCAACTTTGCCTCTACCGAACTGCATATGGGACGATTTTATGGATTTTTCGTTAAAACGCTGTTTAATACTAGAAAACGCCGCCCATCCGGTATAGTGGTCAGTGAAGCTGACTGCGGTGCCGCAGGGACTGGGTTCGAATCCCGGAGAAGGCATGGATGTTTGTGTTGTAATCCTTTCTTCTGTCTGTGTTGTTTACCCCCGTGTTATACGTTCGGTGGTGCACGGGGTTTATAAATGTTAAAAAAAAATACTAGAAAACATCCAAACAAATAATGCAATAGTTGTTCCATCGGAACGAAATTATAAAACGAAATCTTTTCTAGCTAAATTGGATCCAGTAAACTGCGTAATTTGTAAACAACAGCCTCACCCAGTATTTAGATGTAAAAAATTTAATGATTTAAGTGTTTATGAAAGGTTTAATTTGGTGAAAAAGAACAATCTTTGTATAAATTGTTTTAGTTCTTCTTATAGAGTAGCTCTATGCAAAAGTTCGCGGAATTGTCACAATTGCTCTAAGCGGCACAATTCACTTTTGTGTAGAAATTTTGAGAGATAGTTCGATAGCCAAAGGAGTCAAATTAGCGAAACTTTGCCAACTCTGGAACCAAAAAACACCACAACACTAAATCTAAACAGCGAATGTTTCAAGCCGAAACAAACTATCCCTTATGTTGAATCATTTGACAACGAAAGGGGGGAATTCGTAGGACATGCTAAGGGTCATTCAACTGTGATGCTGTACACCACCATAGTTTATTGTCAAAACAACCGCGGGGAACTCTTTCCCCTCCGGACGCTTCTTGATTGTGGGAGTCAGTGTAACTTGATAACAAGGGATGTGCCGCCTTTGCTTTGGGATTGAAACGTGAACGAGTAAATAACTCTATTTGCGGTATTAACGGGACTTCACAAACTATAAAGAACAAT
This sequence comes from Trichonephila clavata, assembly GCA_019973975.1. Taxonomy (NCBI): domain Eukaryota; kingdom Metazoa; phylum Arthropoda; class Arachnida; order Araneae; family Nephilidae; genus Trichonephila; species Trichonephila clavata. The sequence goes on from BMAO01027385.1 coordinate 4,454, forward strand.
GTGTCTGACGTGGTTTCAAATAAAAATAGACAATTTCAGAAATTATTGGAACTTCTTGTTGTTCCGAAAATTACGGGTTTGACTCCAACAAATAAATTAGATATTAGTGGAATGAAAATTCCTGAGTGTATAAAGTTATCGGACGAGAATTTCTATTCACCTGGAAGAATCGATTTGCTTTTATCAAATCAGATTTTCTTTGAACTTCTAAATCATGTGAAAATAAAACTAGCAGAAGGGAAGTTAATATTACAAGATACAGTATTCGGTTACGTAGCTAGTGGCGTCATGTCACATAATTACACTAATGAGATCTATTGTGGACTAGTTACTGATGTAAATGAACTCAATAATAGTATCAAACGCTTTTGGGAAATTGAAAATTGTCCTGATTTCGAAATTCCTACAATGAGTAGAGAAGAAAAAATATGTAAAGAATATATACTTTACGAGTGCTTATAATAGAGATAAAACTGGTCGTTTTATTGTGAAAATGCCTTTGTCAAAGGGTGTGAGTTGCTTGGGAGATTCGAAATTAACGGCATTACGTAGACTTAACTCCTTGTGGAGAAGATTAGTTAAAGATCCAAAAATATTGGAATTATATAGAAATTTTATACATGAATATTTAGAAATGGGACACATGGAAGAAGTAGTAGAAGATAATCATCCTGATGTTGTGTATTATCTCCTTCATCATGCTGTGCACCACCACGAGAGCAAAACAACTCTTTTACGTGTAGTTTTTAATGCATCCTCCGCTACTACTTCAAGGGAATCGCTAAATTCTCTCTCTCTTTACAATTGAATGATGGTGTAATACAAAAGGACCTCTTTTCAATTTTATTAAACTTTAGAGCTCACAAATTTGCGGTAACAGCAGATAATAATAAAAAATGTTTAGAATGATTTAGATTGACGAATCCCAGCGGGATTTATTACGCATTCTTTGGAAAGATAATATTGACAGTCCTGTGAAGATTTTCAGATTAACTACGGTTACTTACGGCACCAAGAGTGCACCATACCTTGCGACAAGATCTTTGAAACAGCTTGCCGTAGATGACGGTGACAAATATCCATTAGCTGCCAATGTTATAATGTCTGATGTCTATATAGATTATCTTCTTACTGGAGCAGATGATTTAGAATCTGGAAGAAAACTCCAAGAACAACTAGTGTCACTACTAAGAGGTTCTGGAATGGAACTTCACAAGTGGTCAGCTAGTAATCCATTGCTATTACCAGACTCAATGTGTCAAGATAAAGACCTTTCTTATTCTTCTTCAACCGAGACTGAGACCCTAGGACTCTTATGGAAGCCACATCCAGGCTCATTTGCTTTCAAGATTTCTCCCATGACCTCAAACTGTGACAGTCTCATAGTAACAAAGAAATCAGTAATTTCTACAATTGCAAGGATATTCGATCCTCTTGGACTGATTGGACCTATAATAACAAGGGCCAAAATCTTCCTCCAATCTTTGTGGCAGTTGAAACTAAATTGGAATGATCCCTTGCCTTCGAACTTAGTTTCCTATTGGAAATCCTTCATAGATGCTTTGGAGTCTATAGACTGTCTCAAAATTCCACGTTATTGTCTTCAAGATAAGTCAATCAGAACTGAGTTACATGGCTTCTCTGACTCGTCTGAAAAGGCTTATAGTGCTGCACTTTACCTACGATGCATTAATTCAAGTGGACAAATATCTGTTAGGCTCCTTTGCTCCAAATCAAAGGTAGCCCCACTGAAAAGTATTACTATACCACGATTGGAACTTTGTGGTGCAGTACTTTTATCAAAGCTTCTTAAAAGAACCCTTGATGCCTTTAAATTCAATATCAGTTAAATTTATCTTTGGACTGATTCCAGCATTGTGCTAGCTTGGATCAAGAAGCCCCTTTCTCAACTAAAAACCTTCGTAAGAAACCGGGTCAACATAATTCAGGAGCTCACCGAAAGTGATTTTTGGAAACATGTGAATTCCGAAAATAACCCTGCTGACATCCTTTCAAGAGGTATTAGTCCAGATAAAATTCAACATTGTGGACTTTGGTGGTTTGGTCCACCTTTCTTGCATCAGTATAAAGAACTGGAACCTTACGACACTACTGCCGTCGAAGGAGATGATCTTTTCCTACAAGAATTAAAGGAAACTTCGGACATTCCTCTATGTGCCTTATTAAAGACCTTTGAACCGCTGGATATAATCAGTAATTGCTCATCATTTACTAAATTGCAGAGAGTAATTGCCTGGTGTAAACGATTTATTGAAAATGCAAGACATCCAAGGGGCCAAACTATGGGACCTTTAAAGAGCAAAGAACTATTAGAATCCTTGAAGTGTGTGACGGGTGCTTACGCGTTTCACTAACCTTCTCTTAAAAACTTTAAATTGTATTTATTTTGACCAATCCCCACTGAGAGCTGGAAGTGTGACTTATGCAAATAAGATAGTTTCGGGTTTAGCGAGTTCGAAAGAGATATAAAAGGGAGAAATGAAATGAAGAGAAGAGGATGACTAAGCGGTTTGATAGAGTAGAACTCCGTGTTTGGGATTGAAAAGTAAACTACGTGGTTGCTTAAGAAAGTGTTTATAAGAATTTAATTTAACTAAGTGAAGACTGATAGCGGAAGTAAGATTATTGAACAAGATTCATTAACTGGGTTCAAACGTAATTGAAGATATCTTGGATTGCAGCCTCTTCATAAATTCTACTAGTTTCCAAGTTCCTTCTGAAGAAGATTTCAGGTCTGTAATATTTGTAGTTTAGATTTAAATGTGTAGTTTGATTGTACGTGTTATTCCCCTCGTGATATCAGTTAGTATTCCGTCGTCCATAATTGAATTCTGATAACACTCCATGATAATTTATTGTTCTTAAAGTTGATTATTAATTGTGAATTTCTATCTTAAAGAAATAATAAATAAGTGATTTATTATTTGAGTAGTCATTAATTATGAATCCTACATATCCTAACATAGATAATATGCAAAGGGGTAGTGGGAGACTACGACAAGTGTATCATAAAAATATTCAAAGAACTTCATTTTCCAATGAAATTCAATATTTAGAAAAAGGGAATTCCTCTTCCAAACTCATGTAAATTGTTAAACTTGCATCCTTCTTTAGATGATAGTGGATTACTTCGAGTTAGAGGATGGTTAAAAAACTCCCCCATCCCAAGAAATCAGAAACATCCCATGATAATTCCCACCCACTATATATATATATAATTTTACTTATATTATTATTAATCATTTTTATATTCTCTATTTTCATACAGGTGCTGAAGCTACCTTAGCAAATATTAGAAATAGTTCTTGGATACCATCCGCAAGGAATGTAGTTAGAAAAATCCTTAGAACTGCATCACCTGTATAAAAATTAGTGCTAAAGGTTCGCAGCAATTAATGGCTGATTTGCCAGCTGCGAGAGCCACCACTTGCAGAGTTTTTAGTCAGGTAGGTATAGAGTATTGTGGACCCTTCTAGTTGAAAACTTTTTCTGGAAAATGCAAGCATATTAGGAAAGTTTATGTTGTGTTTTTATTTGTTTTATAGTTAAGGCTATCCATTTAGAAATAGTTAGCGACTTAACAACAGAAGCCTTTCTTGCAGCTTTAAAACGGTTTGTGGCAAGAAGAGGGCGACCCATTGAGATCCATAGTGATAATGGTCGGAACTTTGTAGGTGCAAATAATGAATTAAGAAAAATACTTAAAGCATTATTTAAGGGAAAAATGGAGAAAATAATGAATTTTTGTCTAAAGAACAAATTAAATGGAACTTCAACCCACCTTCCGTACCACATTTTGGTGGTCTGTGGGAGGCGGGGGTTAAATCTTTAAAATATCATTTAAACAGAGTAATTGGCAATTCAATTTTAAGTCATGAAGAATTTCTAACACTTATAATTCAAATTGAAGCGGTTCTTAATTCTCGACCAATTTGTCCTCTGTCTAATGATCCGAATGATACCGAAATCTTAACTCCTGCACATTTTCTGATTGGATCATCGTTGGTTGCAATACCTGATCCTGATTATACTGAGATCCCCATGAATAGATTAAGCCGATGGCAGTTGGTACAAAGGATGAACTAACATTTTTGGCGTAAATGGTCTTCAGAATATTTAAATAGACTGCAACAGAGACCCAAATGGTGTAAGGGCAATGTAGGTTTCAAAGAAGGGGATTTAGTGTTAGTTAAATTCTCAGAGAATTCAGATACTTTAAAATGGCATTTGGCACGCATTTTAAAATTGCACCCTGGTAAGGATAGTTTATTTAGAGTAGTGACTTTAAAGGATAAGCAAGGAGTTTATAAAAGGCCAGTCACTAAAATTGCCAATTTACCATATTTCAATTGATTTGTCATCAGCATTGTATTTATAAATATTATTGTATTTTTATTGAATTGTGTAATTGTTATTGTCATGTATTCTTACTATATTATTGTAACTTTTATTGTAATAATTGTATAATGTAAACTTTGTTGAATGCCTTCGTCATTGCAAGGTGGGGCAAGATGTTGGCGCCAGTTGGCGAGAATTCCTTGTATAGATTTTACTCCGAGCCAACTGTTGTAACCTTTGTATTCAGTTCGAAAAGTATAGCGATTACATATGGTTGGGATCCGTTTCGCTCATAAAAATATAGTTAAATTTACAGTCCATTTATTATTATATCGGCAACAGTCACATTTAAACAATAGTTATACTAATTCCAATAATGTTACATAAACGCGAATCTCAGTTTGTTTGTTTGTTTGTTATGCTTTTATGCCTAATCCACTCAACCGATTTTAAAAATTCTTTCACCAATGAAAAGTATTATTATCAGCGAGTAACATAGGGTTTATTTTATTCCCGGATTCCTACGGAAATGCTTAACTCCGTCAATTTGGCGCAAGATTATGCATATAAGGGAAATTTTATAAAATTTTTCTCACATTTGTAACAAATAACTGAAACATAGTGTAATTTAAAATCTTTACAAAAAGTAACCACTATAACCACTAAAAATAAAATACAAAACCACTATACTGGATGGTTGCCCATCCGGTATAGTGGTTAGCGACGCTGACTGCTATGCCGTAGGGCCTGGGTTCGAATCCCGGAGAGACATGGATGTTTGTAAATGTATAGTGCCTTCGCGGCATGGGGGTACTCGAAATAGCCGTTGAGCCGCAAGTCCTCTCGTGAGGTTGGTGGAAGGGGAAGAGAGGTGGGGGGCCCCTGACTTCTCCCAGGCTGTTCTCCCTCAAAATTGGGGTGGAATTGAGCCAAATCATACTGTCACCCGCATGGAGCTCAAAGGCGTTACTTGCGATTATTACAATTTTAACATAAAACAAATACAACAGAAAGCAATATTAACGAATTACAAATCCGGATATATAAATTATTTACACTATTTTAAGCGCTCATTACACAAAATTTGTAACAATATGCTATTTTTGCTGAGCAGAGTTCAGAATAGGAAGGTGTTCTCCAAAATCAACCTACAAGATAGTTACGAGGCGTTATAAATAAAAAAAATCATTTTTATCAGATATTAGATCTACAGACTTAAAATTTAATAAATATGGTTTTTTTGTTCAGCTAAGATATGCAAAAAGCTTTTTTTTTGTTTGTTTAATTTACAATTCACGTAAAATTAACCTTTTAAAAACTTCTTTATCCTTCAACCTGTATTGCTTAATTCTTCCATTCACCCGTGCGAAGAACGGGTATACCAGCTAGTATTTATATAACGCAGAATGGGTGGCGTATTTAGTTTGTCGCTGGCCTTCTGCACCCAAGGTTGCGGGTTCGACCCCGGCCCAAGTCGGTGGATTTTCATGATAAAGAAAATCGACAACGGCTATGTCGTATGATTATGCGGCATGTAAAACAATCCCTTGAAGTGGCCGTGTGGCTTGGGTGCTCTCAGCAAAACTAAATTCCTAAGTTAAATTTCGCATCGTCAGACCTCAGGTGCCTCCTTCCGAGGAGGAGAAACTGGATGTCAAAATTAGTTGCGGCAATCGGTGTCGTCTATACGGTGCCGCAGTAAAAAGTGATACCTGGGAAATGTGAACTAGGTCTGCAAAGGTAAAAAATATCATTACGCAGCCCCATTAGAAAAAAATATTTATAATAAATGCATTATACATATAGCCTTTTTTTCTTCTTTGCCTTAAATATTTAGTTTTTTAGTTAGTTTTACATTCCATTATTTTCTTAAAAATTTCAAAGAAATACTCTATTTTTTTCCGATGATTTATTGTGAACAATAATGCACCTCATATATCTGCCTAATTTGAACTAGAGATAATTATTCTTAACATGAAACTGTGAAAAATGAAAAAATTTTATTACAAGATCTGTGTTCCAGCAGGTAATAAAACTTCCGCTGTTTTCAAGTATCCTTGATCAGCTGCTTCCATTAGAGCGACTGTACCCAAAGCATCTGATGCGTTTTTATTAGCTCCAAATTTTAGCAACAGCTTCACAATGTCCAAAAATCCAAGTTTGCTAGCTAAGTTGAGAATTGGACATCTTCTAGGACCGTCTAATGTAGAATTAGGCTCATTGGCAGCTTTTAAGAGTAAGCGAAGGATCTACTAATAATGATGGGCTTCAATAAATTATGAGAGATTATTATTAATTCATTATTATTATTATTTTAAAAAATTAAATACTAACCTGTTCATCGGGCCAAAAAAAAAAAATCTCTGGTCTTTTTAGAAAAATTGTGGGTGTTATCAAAGAATAAGAATGATACACCCAAAGCTCTATAAAACGTTCCTCTTTTTCTAAAAGATTCGCTCGACTAAAATGGAAAATAAATTCTAGTTCTTTTTCAGATGTCAATGGATATCGTCGTCTCGTTGGAAAAAGAGCGAGATAGGAATGACCTAATCTAAAGAAACGACAAAGGAGTATAAAAAATTAATAGATGCCATTACAATGTAGATAGCTGTTGTTTCCAATGATATACATTTTTTTTTTGTAATGTAATTTTCAGTGAAGTGTTCTTAACCCAGAAGCAGGCGCGCACTCGATACTAACGTTAATAGTCGAGTGGGGGTGACTCAGTCACCCCAATCCTTTTTTTTTATAATTATTTTTATTGTACAGGATAAAAATCGTAATTTCAGTGAATAATTTCACTAAGAGAAAGTATAATTACCTATATAATGTACGTTCATAATATTGGATGATCCTTACTCATAATATCGGATTCTTGTCTTTACGCATTATTATCTGCCAGAAACTCCTATTGCATTTCATTGGTCGTAAGAAATGTCTTCTGGTATTTCATCTGTCTTCCCAGAATTCCTCTCTGACGAAGGGTGTAAATTTTACCTGAGTATCAATAATGAGTTGGGTTGTTGAAATAAAGTTTACTTCGATAATCCTGCTATTTTACTTTCTTCTCAACACGCTAAACCTATCTTTAAGGACTTTTCATTTTTTATTTTTATTTTTTATAATCTGAGAAAAAATATCAATCAAACAGAACCAAGAAGTTTCAAATGTGCGTGACTTTAATAAAGAACACAAATCACAGTCACTTTTCGCTAGCATTGCAGGAATGTTATTTGCAGGTAAAACTGTCATTTATTGTAGCTGTATTAACTGTTATTGTAGCTTTATTGTCCCTAGACAAATAGTATGTTGTAAATAGTAAACCTCCCTGTTATAGACAAATAAGTATGTTGAGAACTTTTTCTTGCCTGTGTCTTTTTGACAGGGCGAAGTGTGTCTCGTGGTACATTTATGGCTTCATATTTTTCATGATGGAGTTCTTTAGGTAGCATGTGAAAATTTTCCTTTCAACTCAAGCGTTTGATGTTCATCACTTTTCTCGCATGTCCATAGAAAATATTTTGAAACAAAAGTGGTCACGTGGGGAATTTAATCAAAACAAGTGCCTTAAGATTGTAAAAAAAACTTTTACCACTCCCATAAAAGAGGGAGATATGTGACAAATACATTTTAGTACCCATGAAGACTGTCTTATAGGAGGTTACTGTCAAAGTCATTGGTAACAAATAAGCGGTTTTCCCATAATTAACGATTTCATGAGCCTGGGGTGATTCTTTGCCCCGCGCGAATGCTTCCGGGCTAGCTCAGCAATAAGTTACGGGAACTTATTCAATTATTACCTTAGTTAAGTTACTGTTTCTACTCTTAATATATCCAATATTTGTTCTATCTCCGTGGTTCTTAAATTGTGGTCCGCTAACCCCCAGAGGTCGCCAGCGCCTTTCTTGGGTGTCCGCGAAGATATGTTATTTAATATTAAGATTTCCTTCTTTTACAGACTGGAAAAATTGAAAGATGTGCATCCTAGACTAGATCAAAAAATTGCCCCCAATGAAGAAACTCTACTAGAACATGCATTTTGATCAAGAATATTCAGTTTTTTTGGTTTGCAACTACATAGCCATTACTACAACGTTATTGTTATCTTAAAGGGAAAAAAGAAGCGTTAAAAAATCTGCGTAAGTCGCAGAAGCAGTTTTAGGATTATTGAGGAACCTTTAATTCCTTAGCCATGTGTTGGGAGTCGGGGGGGGGGCTATTCTAAATCTTGGGGATCCGTTATGTCAATCTAATACAAAAAAGGAAGGGAGGATCTATACATCTTAAGATTCAAGTGCCAATTTAAGCTCATTTGGGCCCTGGGCGCAGACAGGGACGTCCTGAGACTCCCTGAGGTCCTGGGCCCAGAGAAGATTTTTTGAGGTCTTGGATTCCTATGCAAAATTAGGCCCTACCTGAGATTTTTAAAAGCGGACACTATAAGAATGCATTGTCAAATACTCGCTCAAACGGTAATTTAAAACGAATTAATTTACTCGACTCATAATCTCAAAAACCTAGGCACAAATCGGTTCGACTGATGGCCACATTTCGAATAAATGAGGTGAATGATTGTTTATGGTATTAGGGCTAAGCCTAGACATGGACAACGGTCATCACATAATAATACAGTTTCACCCTTTTTGCCAGTTGACATGCAGTTTGAAATACCCTGTTTTTTGGAAAATATGTACGAGAATAATATTTGAAAACTAGAATTATCCAGATCATGATCTTATTAAGACAGAATCGAGAACGAAACGAGCCCCCCCCCCCGATAGTGAGGCACTGGGTCTGGGTCCAATTGGCTCATGCCTTAAGACGTCTTTGATTATTCACTTGCCGAATTAGATAGAGGGTGTATCCTCATTTCTTATCGCAGTCAATTTTCTTTCTTATTCTGGCTTACACATCCGTAAGATTTATTCAGACTCTAAGCAGAAATGAAGTACAGTAGAAGTCCGATAATCCGGCACGTTCGGGACCGGCTCGGTGCCGGACTACCGAAAATTCCGGTCTATTGGGCGGTAATTATAAGAACAATTAGGTTAATAATTAAACTACAAATACAGTATGCAAATACATACAACAAAGTTTATTTTACATTTCATATAATGTATGTACACGTACTGTAAAACATATTTCACTTAGATTTAAAAAAGTCACGAATGTCTTTTTGTTTTCTTGACTCTTTTGGCGTTTAGTATAAAATTTATTTTTAATGATATGGAAATCAATAATTTCTGAAGCACTGTAGCTAGTACTAGCCTCAGCAAAAGAGATAAACTTATTTAGTGATTCTGCAGCTTCTGCCCAGCTGATTTTTTCCTTTTCTTCTGTTTCGGCATCTGAGTCACTTTCTTCAAGATTTTGAGTAGGCTGAGGGTTTACTACAATGTTGATAATGTCCTAATCGGTTAGTTCTTGTTCAACAGGATCATTCTCGTCGATTAGAAGCCACTCCTCTACCTCATCTTCAGGCAGGTTTTTCAAGGGATTGTCAGCACTTCTAACGACATCCAAAACTTTGGTCAGAGCGTCTTGATGGTTTTCTTCCTCATCAGTCTGTAGAGTTAGGTCAGATGCAGGATTTGCAACTGGCCAAAGTTTTCTCCAGCATTTTTGGAGTGTTGTATTGTTTACCTGGTTCCAAGACAGTGCAATAGCATAGACGGTATCTTTTACTGTAAACTTTTTTTGAAAATCAGTCACGTCACAGTCGGCATTTAACAGGCCTTGAATAAAAGACCTTCTATAAAAGCATTTCAAATTTTGAATAACCCCTTGGCCCATGGGTTGAATCAAAGATGTTACGTTAGGTGGGAGCAGAGTAGCAACAATATTTGCAGAAACTAACTCATCTACTGGCGGGTGGGCTTTGCAATTGTTTAAAAGAAGGATGGCTTTAGTATCTTCTGGTAGACCAAGGCTTTTGAAGGATTCTTTGACCTCAGGCACAAAGTGGTGAAAAAACCAGTCTTTAAAGAGGGCGGCAGTCATCCACGCATTTGATTGAGCATCGTATTGGACAGGCAAGTGTGTAACATTCTTAAAAGCCCTGGATTTTGCAGATTAACCTATCACAAAAGGGGTCACTCGGTGGTTTCCAGACGCATAGCACATAGCAAAACTGTTAATCTGTCTTTTTTTAAACCCTTGGCTGCTTTTTCTCCTCCCCTAGCTAGTGTAGATGTTGGTAAACATCGCCACAATAGCCCTGTTTCATCAGCATTGTAAATCTGTTAAGGTGTTAAATCATTATCAGCCACGATTTTCTCAAACTCGTCTTTGTATTTTTCTGCAGAGTTTTGGTTTGCTGAAAGTGTTTCTCCAGTTGCATCAAGTCTTCGAATTCCATGCCGAAACTTAAAGTTTCTGAGCCAACCATCAGAATAATTACATTCACTTTCAGCAACTCCTAAATCTTGGCCGAATTTCTTTGCATTTTCAACAATCATTGGCCCTGTTACCGGCTTTCCTTCAGAACGTACAGCACTAAACCATTTGAACAATACACTATCAACCTGTTCCAGTTTTGGTTTTTTTAATGTTTGTCTAGAAGCCAATTTTTCAGTTGCTACCGATTGAGAAGCAAACTTCATTAGTTCATCTTTTTGTTTTTTAATGTCATAAATAGTTGATGAGCCCATATTAAACTCATTCACTAAAACATTTCTATTCTCGCCTTTTTCTAGCTGTTTGATGATTTCTAGTTTCTGATTGAGAGTCAGTGTTACGTGTTTTCGTTTCTCTCCTTTTGAACTCGAAGGCTTAGGTTTTGAAAACATGGTCACTGTACAGTTAGAACGAAAATTACTTTTTTTATAAACAGTTTCAAAAGTTACGTTTACTGCGAAGTGAAAAGACACAAAACTACAACGCACGAAAAAATGGCGAAGACGCTTCGTGATTGATTAACGGAGCTGCACTGCACCTGAATTTGTTGTGACAACTGAGACTAGCCGGCCGCTAATTGTTTCCGAACAATACCGAGTGTTTCCAGATTATCCCGAACTACCCCGAAAACTTCCGAAAAGCTCTCGAGCGTTTTTATTTGCTTTAAAGACACACTTTTGAAGAAAACCAAAATTTTTTAAATTTTCTGGAGCGATGCCGGACTTTCGGGCATTCCGGACTGTTGGATGCCGGACTAATGGACTTCTACTGTATGTGACCCCCGTGTGAAAGATAAAGTTCTGGAAAAATCAAATTTATAATGCCTGTCGGTTCCTGCTTCCCTCGGATCCCCCTTGTCTACCCTCAAACCCGGCTAGATGCGTAGAGGGAACTGAATAATCAGTAGACATGATTCATTCTTACTATTTTATTCTCACCAAAATATCAAGCAATCACAATAATAATCTAATTAAGATAAAAGAACAGATAGCAGAGGTTAGACTCGTTAGCCTGGTGATAATAATACGGACCCCCAACTGATTCCACGACGACCTGTACAAGCTTAATATAAACTACGTCGCACACTAATAAGATAAACTTCTATTTAAACAAGGATCACGATACCTGTACTTTTATGATGTTGAGTCCTTCAGTCGAGGCCTTGAATACGATCCTTATCCGGATTTAATCACCATCGAGTGATACTTTTAGACTTCTTCAATTGATAAACTCCGATTTCTACTTATTTCACGATCCTTCACCACCAATTAAGTCCTAAAACTTGCGAATACAAAATTTATATAATATACTTAATTTGCATAATCACTCTTTCTTCACTCGATGAAAGTTGGTTGGTAATATTATTACCCCAGAAAATTCTCCAAGGAGTTAGTTATGGACTCGTATAGATCCGTCACAAATTCGATCTGGATATAGTGTGTGTATTCAGGTTCGATCCTTCCGAAACATCAACAATAAACAACAGCGAAAATTTCTAAAACCAGTGGCGTAGCGTACAACCCTGCAGTACGGGAGGGCAGGGTTTGGGGGGGGGGCAAAAGTATGACTGACGTCAAGTTATAATCATTTGTAAGATCCAACTTGGGGCCCAAAAACTGACTTTGCAGGGAGGCACTAATATTCTTCGTTACGCCCCTGACAGAAACATCTTAAATTGGAGAGGGTTATACGCATAAACAATTTTTTTTGTTTGGATAATATATGGAACAATTTTGTAATAATTGTTTAATAGTAACATGAGAATGTGTATTGGCATGATGGAAGTACTCACTCATGACATTTTGGAGACCAAATAATTTTCATAAATCAACATTTTTGAAAACTTTCCACGAAAGATAGGAGATAAAAGCCCTGACGGGCTAGGCGCTCCAAAACAAAAATCAGGCCACAATCCAAGTTTAGGAACTGAAATGAATTAAACGAAATCAATAATTTACGCAGTTAGCAATATAAACACTTTATACTCTGTTTCAACTCAAGTTGGCAGCATTGGGAAGGGTACGATGACCGAATCACAGCCGCTGCCGGGTTACTGTAGGAGAAGAGAGTGACTAAACGAATAAATATCACCATATTTGGCGAGTAGGGGGGAAAAAATGCTTGTGAAAATTTTTTTCATTAAAATTGTATATAAAAGCTGTTTTTTTTTTTTTTTTTGGAAAATAGTATATGCAACTTTTTTAATGGAGATATTTAAGGGCTTACGTTTCAATATGTTTAGAAAAATTGATGAATAAACTAGCAAAACTTTTCTCGAACAAAATCTCAATAGTTCTCAACATATTGATAGCAATGTTTTTTAAATGAAAAAATGCCGTTAAATTGTAATTCATGCTTTCATTAACTTGATTTTTTAAGTGACTTAGGCCACTTTCAAAATAAACGGCTCTTTTTTCTTTAATTTTTATTTATTACATCCGTTTATAAAATACAAATTTCTATCTTGTTTTTTAAGAATTTATCGCCTTTAAATCCGAATGAAATAATTATTCACATTTCATGTATAAATGCCGTTTATGTATGTTAACTTAAGAAAAACAGAAGCACAAATTTCAACATTATCATTTACTTCCTTCAGAACTTTGGTTAATGTAGGAATCTCATTTTTTCGAAAAAAGCTATGAATTTTTCGCCGAATGCACGCAATGTGAAGTCATATTTCACCAGCCTATTACGCTTGCCTACGGCACCGGGTCGTTTTTTACCAGGAGAACTTACAGCACCTAATGCCTTCTTTTCTTTCTTCATACGGAAAACAGATCTTTTCGAAACGCCAATCAGTTCATAAAAATTTTTCACGATTTCTGTGATGGATTCTTGCGGGTTTTCTTCTCGAAGTCGAGAATTAAACATTCAATATGTTTTTCCGAGCTCCGCTTCGGATAGATTTTTCTCGCTTCGATGGTGTATACAGCGAGGTTGGTGACATTTCTATCTCAGACATGTTTAAAATGTCAACAAAAAAAACAAGAACAAAGATAGTAGCACGAGATATCAAAATTGTATGTATGAACGATAGCAAAGACATCAAGCGAATGGCGTTGATTTGGCGGGAATGCTTAGGTAACTCCGCCAAGGATGTAATCTTGAAAACCGGTTTTTAGCCAAGTGAAGTTTCATGAAATTGTTGTTTTTCAACTGTATTCGTTCACAGGTATTAAAGAATAAATGCTTTTAAGGTATAATTAACTAAAATATATCCTTAAAATCACAATTTCGATAATACACGATACTTTTTAACAATTTTCTATGCATTTGCTTTAATTTAAATTCCAAAACAAGTTGGAACTATTTTTCAAGCGGATTGTTACATTTCCTACCCTTCCTAATGCTGCCAAATTAAGGTGAAACAGAGTATAGTTGTGTGATTCGATTTTGCAAGTTTTTTAGAATCTATCTTCAAAACGATGCTACTTATGTATTATCTTAATGAGAAAGGGGAACGAGTTTATACTCTGAGTGTAAGTATTCAACTTTTCTTTTACTTTGTTCAGGAATTATACAATTAAGCTAAGGTGACGGGACGTTCAGCTTTTGGAGGGACAGTCCCGATTTTTAATATGTAGTCCCGCAATTGCGTTTAAATAAAGTACTGATTTTTGCAAAGGATGCACGACAAACGAGGCAAAACGTGAAGGGAATAAATGGTTTTTGACGGCTATTTAGCCAGAATATTGTCGTTGTAAAATTAAAATTTGCTATGTGCCAAAAGTATAACTTTGAGATTTGAGATTTTTTGATTCGACAATATTCTGGATATAGCATATTTGGTTCAAGTGTAGCATAAGGGGGGGGGGTCGATTTGGCGATTTTCTTTGGATTTGGCTATTTTATACAGAAATTATGGTGAGATTATGAATTCATTCTGGGCTTTCGGGCACCTATCGCTAAGTGAAGTAGATTGGCGATTGAATTTTGTCGCCGAAAAAAATTAACATCCCCAAGATCACTACACTTTAACCACATATTTTTTTAGCGACCACGGTTCACCATTTTATGCTTAAAGACACATAGCAGTCTTTTTATACTAAAATTTGGTAGGTAAACTAGCATTAGCGCGACGTGGAATATTAGAGCCCCCCTGCAAAGTCAGGTTTTGCCTTGAATATTTTTCGAATTGGTTAAATACTTGGCATCACAGTCTAGGGACGTCTTTAGACTTATTGAGGCCTCGGCTCAAAGTAAGGTTTGGGCTCAGACACAAATGTAAGCCCCTCCAATGATCTCTAAAGTAGACAGTATATACCATACATTGTTAAATACTCGTACAATCAATAACTCAAAACAAATAAATGTGTATGACTTAAATCACTCAAAGGGGCTTGACTGACTGTCCCTCCTTTTGACTGAATGACTAATGATGGTGTATGGCAGTAGGCCTAGGCCTGTACGTGGAAGACGATCATCACATGTAGTCATATGCCATATTTCCCAGTTTCTTGGAGAATGCAGCTGGAAATAACATTTGGCACTTCTCACACAGGATGTGTCATACCCACCGTCTAACTTTTTTCAATGCACCTTCTAAACAATTTTTGAAAAATGAATAGTTTCTCGTGTAGCTGACGTTAAGGTCATATCCTTTGAGTAGCTTTAGCTTGTAGGCAAATTCTAAATATATATTTTTGGATATCGCCTCTTCGGGTACGTCATACCCCGCACGTGAATCACCGCTACAGTTCTGATTGCATGAGCATGTTTTAAATCTTCCTTATGTTATGGCATATTATTATAATTATTATGAAAACAAGTGATATTTAAGTAATTTAATAGATATTGTGCAACAGTATTTTTGGATGAAGAAATTCTCTTTCGGTTATGATGAGGAAAAATCAAATTATGAAGAATTTAACATCAAGTAGGATTCCTCCACTGAAATAGATCCAAATTTAGAAAAGGGAGACTCTGTTGAAAATAAATGTTTTATATGTAGAGACACAAAAACATTTGGGAAGAACTTAATTTTAAAAGAGACAACTGGTACACATCTTATCCACTTTCAGATAAACTTTTGAAAAAAAAAAACTATTGTGCTGTAACAATAACAGAAAATAAAAAAGAAATTCCAAACTTTTTGAATTTAAAGAAAAGTTTACTCCTATATGTTTAGTTTTAAAAAGATAGATTTAAAAAAAATTAAGATTTATATAGTGAAAACATCACACTCACTCGTGACGAGACTAAAGGAGTGTATAAACAATGCACTGAATGCCCTTATAAAAAGAACAGAAGAATTAAATTTACATTTGAAAAATGTAAGAAACATATTGTATTTCCTATTTTTCTTCCTTTTTAACCTTTGTATACAAATTTTACGGTAAAAACACAATGTAAACACCCTTGTAGATGACATACCCTGTGTGAGAACTTTAGATCATTTTTTTCATGCGAGTGGTGCTGGGTTAATGCTCTTCACTTAAATCCTACTTAAGGTAATTCTATAAGATTCATTGGTGTAGCTAGTACTGAGTGGGCCCTGTATCAAAAATCCTTCGAGGTACTTTTTTTAGATAAAAGATCCTTGTTGGTGGGACACATCTTGGAGCCCTGTATCATTGATATGGCTGATATGGCTGTAGCTACGCTCCTAAGATATTTTCATAAAGTCAAGAAAGAAAGGAGATTATGTAAAACTAATGCTTGAACTATATATTAAATATCAAAATCGAAAATGTTAAGGCACTCATATTTTTTATAACATAAATAATTGAAGGACTCTAGTTAGATTAAACAACAAAATACGCTTATTATAAACATTGCATTTTGATTGGTTAGTGAACTAAGTTTAAAATTTAACTTGGATTCTGTTTAATTGTAATTTATCATTGTTTATGTAATGAAATTTTTAAATATATATTTAAGAAACTGAATATTTTTATAAAATGATGAAATTACTTATTTACATATGATTTACTTTTTAGAAATTTTCACCAGATGGAAAACCAACTTCATCTGCTCATCCAGGTAAGGGGGGAAAAATAGTATTGTAATAGTGTTATATTCAGTCTAAGAAAATTTAAGATGTATTATCTTTTCTTCATTTATATACCAATAAAGATTATATCTTCAGTTATTTTATTTCATGCAATTGATGTATTGGTTCTTAATGCTAAAAATTATTCTGGGCTTATATTAATTTGATGAATGCATCTATAGATATATTTAAAGGGAAGTAGAATGAGTTTTGCCTACATTTTAAGTTGATGCGACAATGTAATTTTCCTCTTTATTTTAAATGAAGAAAATGTATTTTTTTATTATATGCAGCTATTGGATCATATTTTTTAAGATGAAATTTAAAGTTAGTACAAAGTAATTATATTTAATAAACAATATTCATGTGTGCATATATTGATTCTAATACTTTCCTGTTAGGTAACTACACAGCTCCTTACTTCAAGAAGTCCCCCCTCCCTTGTGAACTAATTCTAACTCTTATTTGATGGTATTGAACCCCTCAGGGGGCTCACCTTCTTTAGGTGAGTACGGGTGTCACAATCCCGAGGTGCCCTAGTGATCTTTTCCTTTTCCCAAGGGGTTTACTGTCTTTGGTAAACACGGGTTTCACGAACCCGGGATACCCTAGTGATCCTTCTCTATTTTCGACCCTCTTTCTCGTTATTACTTTCATTCTTCCCTCCTTTCCCGTCTAGACCACAGATTAAAATTTTTTAAATATACATGATTCTAAAATCGAACATTTCTTTTTTGTTATTAAATTCTTTATACATATTGTTATTAAATTATATTCTTTATATATATTGTTATTAACACATTTTTTTTTTTTTGTGATACATTAATTTGATTCCTTTATTATTGATTTTATTTTCGATATTCGTATTGTGTTTTACTAACACTGTTGTTTGTCAACCCACATGTTTGCCGTGTGCGGCGTCCCGTAAGGAGGAAAATGGTGTTCTGGGGATACCTTTGCGTTCCCTTTGACCCATGCTTCGCTGTAGACGGGTGGCAGGAGTGAGCCCGCTTCTGTCAATCGGCTGGTGATAATTCTCATCGGAGACATTGCTTTAGGGTTAGTGCTGCAGATAAGGGGTGGCGGGTTTACCTGTTGGATCCTCGCCCTGATGCTGTAGTACTATATTCTGGGTGTACTCCAGGTAAGCTCCGAGCCTGACAAATGTCAGTTGACCGGCACACTGCCTCCCTTGTTGGACTCCGTGGTGGGTGGAGGCACGCCAGGATGAATTTCCGTTTTCTTTTATGGATCCAATGCTGATGTGCCCGGGTAAAGGCCTTATTTTACCCACCCATTGATCAGATTTCTGTTAATACGAGATTTTTACTAATTTTTATACCGAACAACGGAATGTCGACTGAATCACCTTTTGCTATTCACAAAGCTCTTGTAGGAATAGGTGGTGAACCCCTAAATCTATTAAAAGACTGCGATCCGGTGATCTATTAATTGAAACACTCTCTGCCGTACAAACCAAATCTTTTCTTCTCGCAAAAACTTTTCTAGATTTACCCGTATCAATAAGTCCTAATCTCTGAACACTTGCCGAGGTGTCATATCTGAAACTGACCTATTGAACACCCCCGATTCGGAAATCCTCGATGGATTCTCCAATCAGGGTGTAATTCAGGTCAGGAGAATCGCAATTAAAAAAGATGCTGCAATAATTCTTACGAAACATATAATTTTAACATTCAATAGCCCGAAACTTCCTTCCACAATAAAAGCTGGTTACCTAAACTGTAAAATCCGTCCTTATGTACTGAATCCTCTGCGCTGTTTTAAGTGTCAGAGGTTCGGACATTCTCAAACTTCCTGCCAGGGCCAACTAACGTGCTCTAGGTGTGCATCTGTGTTGCATTCTTCTACAGATTGCACTCTAGAGCCTAAATGTATTAATTGCTCTCAACCCCATACCGCCGATTCCAAACTTTGTCCAAAATGGAAAACTGAAAAGCAAATACAAGAAATTAAAACTAATAAAAACATAACTTACTTAGAAGCCCGAAAGTTATTAGCCCCTCTTTCATCACAGACATACTCCCAGGCTGTTAAATCATCAATAACATCCTCTTCTACACAGACAGATGAAAATATCACTAAAATTATATGTCCACCATTAAAACTACTTCAAGCTTCTTCACTTCCGAAACAAAATTTATCTCTCTCTATTCCATCAGTCTCTACATCTTCAGCTCAAGCAGATCTCTTGCCATCCACGTCTCTAATAGCTGCTACAACATCAGACTCTCAGTCAGCAAATCTTTTGCACAACAACGTCCCTTCCACATCCAATATATCCACTCCTGCGGTTTCCACATCATTTTCAACGCAAGCACAACCCTTGACATCAACCTCTTCAATAGCAGCTGCTGTGTCAGAATCTCAGCCACCTATTTCTCTATCTAATAACGTACTTTCCACCACCGATAATATGTTTTCACCTATTGAATCCTCTTCGAAATCAACTATTCATCCCTCTTCTGTTGTTGAAACTCCCACCTGTACAACATCTAGTACCATAGCTACTACCTCCGAATCCAATAGCTTAGCATCAACAGATACAACTTCTGTATCTCAGGCTTCAAAACGTCGTAAAAAAAGACGTCCTACCAAAAACATATCTAACACTGGAAAACCAAAAATAGAGATTAAAATGGCACCCCATAAACCGAGAAAAAGTTCACCTATTCAAGACACCTCAGATGAGGACATGATTATGTATGACGTAGAAGAAGAGGTGGAAACACCGAAGAAACAATAAAATTCTTGTCGGAAGAGTACTGGAAAAATGAGACCTGGAGACAGGAGGGATTTTTGCTCTTTATTACTCCAAGAAAGAGTGCAGACAAAACTGAAAAACGATTATTAACCCCGACGAAACACAGAAATTGAAATTATATGAATCATACTTATCGGACTTGGTGGGGTTAATCCCCACCAAAATCTTGTTATATTAAAACTTTTACCTATATATAAAAATATTTTTTTTCTCTGAATTATTTTAACCTTATTTGACTTGGTGGGGCATCCCCCACCAAAATCTGTTTGCTGCTTATTTGTGTGAACTTTTATATGCGAGTATTTTTAATGATTTTTAATATTTTAACGATTGATTGGCGCAGCTTAGCCAAAATCGGCTCTTGCGCCATAAAACCCTACATTCACTCACTCACTTGATGGTATTGAATGATATATTTTCCTTTGGAAAAGAATTTTCTTGAAATCTAAACAAATGGTATTAAAGGATGTTAAATTCAGAGTGCCTGATGGCCAAGTTCCTACACATTTTATTTGTTCAATCTTGTGGGATACTTTTAAGTTAGGGGTGTGTGAAGTTAGTCCATTTTTATGAGTTTCAACCTTTGGTATAATTTGGACTGGCTTACTCTGAAGACTCAATGCTTTATTACATACCATTTTGTTGTAAATCCATTTTTATGTTGTATTGTTTGTACCGATCATTGTTTCCTTACTCAAAAATAATGCTAATGAAACAGGAATGTGTTTTATTGGTGAAAATTTTTTTTATCAAATTGGTGGCTCTATTGCCATCTTTTTCAAAACATTTTAGTCTTTGAAGAGGTTATAAAAAGTTTAGCTTGCTAGCCAAAGACTAAAAAACATAATTACAAAATTTGGTTATTCTTTGAAGAAGAAGAAAGTATTGCAGTGCTCTCAAATCTATTTTTCTGTACTTTTATTGTGCATTTTTTATGATATACAAAGAAGTTGCATCAAATATTAGTTTTAATGAAAGATTTATTTGAAAAGAAAGTAACAGTTTATGAGGGACATATTTCATCATCATATTTGGCAAGATAGCCCCTTGTGGGCCAGTGCCTTTCTTTGAAGTTTCCTCCACAGTGATCTCTCATTCATCTTCGTTCTTCAGGTTTTCTCATTTATAGTCTTAAAGTCTGATTCCACTGAATCTGTCCATCTTAGTCTTGGTATTCCATACTTCTTAATCCCAGTGACTTTGAACTGTAGTATTTTTTTGACAACATTATCTGGCATTCAAATTATATGGACCATCCAATTCATTCTATTTATTGATGTGTAACATTTTTACTCTTAAGTTGCTGGATATTTGTTGGAGTGATTTCGTGAAAAGGGATGGAAATGCGTAACAGGAAGTCGGAGAAGCGTGCGCTGTTTGATTTGACCAATAAGCGCACTTGGTGATGTCTCTTCTCTACCCTCGTTCGGGGTCCAACTCTACTAGCCATCAAGCGGGTGAAGAGAGCGCTATTTGATTTGACCAATCAGCGCACTTGGTGGTGTCTTCGCTAGCCTCGTTTCAAGGTTCAACTCTAGTAACCATCAAGCCGGCAGCTTTTTGATATGGTTAAATGTAGCATTTCAAAAGATTCAAATTCAAAAACTCTATTTCGTTTTCATGACTTTAAATCCACTTCGCTCATACCAGCAAGTCTTGTTAGACTTTATTCAGAATAAACTTGCAATTCTTACACTCAATTGTCAAACTCTCAGGGCTCGTTGTGTGTGAAATCTGAGGATATATTTATATATCTGTAAGCTATATATTAATAATTATATTTCCTGTTAAGCGTCTGACAAAGTTCATCATTCTTAAAAAAATACGAGTAAGTAATATGGAATTATTTGAATAAATATTTTAGTGCGAATCATTTTCATACTTTGAGGTTAATTCCTGTCACTGTCAATATAAAATTTTTAATTGTGATTAAAAAAGATTTCTCGATTAAAAAAACTAACTGATTAAGTAAACGGGTATTTTTGATTTTCTTTAATATTTCTAATTTTTAAACTTGCGCTCTTGATGGTGTCTCTTCGCTACCCTCGTATCCGGATCCAACTTTAGTAGCAATCAAGCCGCCAGCTTTGTGTTTTATATTGTTTAATTTAGCATTTGAAAAGATTGGAATTCAAAAACTCGGCTTCATTTACTTGAATCTAAATTCACTTCTCACATACCAGCAAGTCTTATTATATTAGACTTCATCCAGAATAAACTTGCGATTCTTACGCTCAATTGTCAAAGTTTCAGGGCTCGTTGTGTATGAAATCTGAAGTTACATTTATATGTGTAAACTATATTTATAACTATATTTACTGAGCGTCTGACAAAGATCATCATTCTTAAAAAAAATACGAGTAAGTAATATATGGACATTATTGATCGTCAAACAAGTGGGCTGGGAATTGTTAGTCAATATAATGGGGACATATGGGCGGCAGAAATGCTTATTTGAAAATGGACAGTCATTTCGGTGGTCGCATACATTTCTCCGAATCAAACAGTTAAAAAAAATTTTAAGATTTCCTGCATTTTGTACTTTTACCGTATACAGAAGGTGGTTCTGCTCTTTTTTTTAAAAAACTCACTAGCTTCCCATGATTTTGAATGGTGATTTTAACGTTAACTTCAGTTTGCCAGAAGCTGAGCCACTCGTAGCTTTTCTGAAAGATGAACTCAAGCTCGACATGGACACAAATCCAAATGTTTCGACAACTAACAGTGGTACTGTTATTGACGCTGTTTTTTCACGATTTTTAAAATACTTTGAAATCACAAGTATATGTGTCATATTTTAGTTTTCATAAATCTATTGTCTCCGCTCTTCCCCAAATCGAACAAGGATAAATATTTTTGATTAAAAATTGCATTACACCTTGTGTTAATTAAATAAAATTTTCATTAAAGATATATTTATTCAATAGAAAATTATTTCCAATCATACCCGATGCATTTTTTCAGGATTAAAATCACTATTGAGTATTTACCACAATAACATGTCAGATGTTACACATCATATGCGACTACTGTAAGGCTCATTTTTCTTTTTTTTAATGTGTTTTTGATGGCAGGTTGTTTATAAAATCTATAAAATTCAAAACTGTATTTTCTCCAGCAATTGTTTTTGTTTAGGGACATTTACTATATAAAAAAATATTCATGATTAACCTTTCTTAATAATACTGGTGTTTGATAAAATTGTAGTTGGTATTCAAATTGTATTTAAATGTATTATTCATACTCTTGGTTATTATAAATTACCATAATTTTTATAAGTTCATAATATGCTAGACTTAGTTTTGTTATGTTACTGATTACGTACTTGTCAGTACAATAAGTGTTAAAATTTATAACATTTTTATTATAGCTCGATTTACACCAACAGATCAATACAGTAAATACAGAATTATGATTAAGAAAAGATTTAATCTGTTGCCAACCCAACAAATGAAAGTGGCATACTAAGGTAAGTGTGTGTGTTATTTAAAACTTTCATTACGTAAAAAAAATATTTTAAGTATTTTTGAAAGTTTTGATTTTGTGTGAATATTCAAATGTAAAGCTTTTTTTATTTTAACTTTGAATTGGGGAAATTAAATAGAAAAATTTGCATTTGATATTTTTGTACTAAATATTCGATTAAGTGACTTAAAATAATTGTTAATTTTGCAAAAAATCTCTATTACTAGTGCATGTAAAATATCAGTTTTCATGACTTATGATATGCACCTAACTCTTTTTTTTACAGTGTGTTTTTAACAGGATTTTAATGAATTCTTTTTTTTTACAAACTTTTTATTCTATCACAAATTTCAAAAAATATTGGGGATTCATGTCCTTTGGATGAGGACGATTTGATAAATTTTATGACTATTTATGATAATGGGGAAGTTCAGCTATTAAACAGCTTATTTTATTCTTGAAGGCTTGAAATTTGCTTGAAGTATGTCAACGTAATCATAAGTTTTATATTGCAGGATATCAATAATTATATAAGTGAATTGAGGAACCATAAAAATCAGCTACTAATTACAGACTTTGTAACCAACTGAGGCTGTTAATAACGAACAAAATTCTTCATTCGATTAAGACCAATTGTCCTACACATCCAACACCATCTGATGAAAGCATTTTTGATCCAATTCGTAATAAACATGCATGCTTGTTATCAAGTAGCGATTAAATTTTATTTGTTAGCTATTAGTTTTATTCCTAATTTCAATTTAAGTTTTCTCTGTACACTAATTTTGATCATTTTTTTGTGATAAAAATTGTTTTTGATTTATAAATATGTCTTATGGATTTTACTATTACTTTTTTTGCACGGTTTTTTAGGAAAATATTTACAGGATTTTTGACCTAACACAATTTTTTAAAATTATGGAATACATACCCAAATTTACCATAAGTCACATGTACACAAGTTTTTTTTTTTTAGCATGGCTTTCTATGAAAGGTATCTATTATCTAAAAAAAAAAAAATTGGGTGTATATAGATTTTAAATTTTACTACTTCAGCCATTTAATGAATAATTCATGTTCATTTTATTTTATTAACAGGTACATGCATTTTGTATGGAGTAATGGTGAATATTAGCTTGAATTCAATTCTTTATCATGGCTTCATTGGAACTTCAATTTATTGAAATTGTGTTGTGTTTTCATTTCATTGTACATTCTATGTCATTATTAATAAATTGGCATTAATTTGTCATCAAATGTATTCACTGATTTTTTTAAACATTTATTTTCAGTTACTCATGCTTATATTTTTTATCTCGAGTTTTTGAAACCTTAAAATTTGTAACATAATGCATGTTAATCTGCAAAAAAAGTATAATCAGATTGCTTTGACTTAAGATAATTGGCTTTAATTTTCTCACAAATTAGGTATCAAATTTAAGGCAGAAATACATTTTATACTAGACATTTCCCATTAAATAATTTAGAAATTTTATTTTGTTGTGTTATATCAATGTTTCATGATAAGGTGTTTCTTAGCATGCAATTCTTTAATATATTTTAAACTTTCCCATCCATCTTTGTTGTGGAAAATTTTCAAATAATGCTTTATTTGTTTAATTTGTGTGTCGAATAAACATACAGCCTTTGACTATAAAGTTTGGTGAATTAAATCAGAACAGCTGATGTGGCAACACTGGTGAAACAAAATGCTGTACATGTGTAGCGGCAGATGTTGACCATCTGCCCCCACCATTGTTCAGTTGAGCATCATTTGTGTTCTGTGTAAGACTTGTTTTACTAAGGGCTTGGTTAGTGCATTGGTTCTTAATTGAGAACAATAAAATGAACGAACAAGAGATCAATTTAAAGTTTTGTTTTAAGCTTGGCATGGCATCAAAAGAAACTTATTCAATACTGGCATGTGTTTATGAAGATCAAGTACTGTCCATGAAGTGTGTGTACGAGTTGTTTGCCTGTTTTCAAGAAGGCTGGGAAAGTGTTTCTGACAAACCCTGTAGCAAAAAAACCCGGCAACCTCTGTTAGTGATGAAAACATTGAGAAAGTGAGTAAATTAATCATGAAAGATCATGGATTAAATGTGCGCATGAAAGCTGAATGATAAATGCTGCAAGGTACATAGAAATTTTTGACCAGTTTCATGAAACGGCTGCACAGTGTACGAGACCAGTACGCCTAAGGCTCATTATTTTTTTCTTCTCATGACAATGCTCACCCTCACACCGCCAGTATTGTCAAACAGTTCCTGTCAAAGAAAGGATGCGGTGTAAATTGAATATCCACCATTCTTGTCGGATCTCAATCCTTCAGACATCTTACTATTTCCACGACTCAAATTCTCTTTGAAGGGAAAGAGATTTGACGATATTTCTGACATCCAACGAAACGTGACAAGACTTTTGAACTCTATTTCAAAAGAAGGCTTCTTGCAAGGTTTCCAGGACATGTATAGCTGATCTCAGTGTTGCATAGTTATGGGGGTGACTATTTCGAAGGACAGTAAGGTAACTTTTGTTAATATTTCATCTATGTTAATGTTAGAGGACTATTCACTAAACTTTATTGTCGAAGGTTGTATTCGCTCATGTGTTTTCGTATTTTTAATATACATATTACAACAAGCAATGTGAATAATATACTAAATATATTGCATAAAAAAGTATACAAAGATTAAATTTTCTAATATTATTAGTTTGTATTTAGCTATTTTTGCTTAAATAGTAAAAAAAAAAAAAATTTAAAAAAAACTTGTGTTTGGTTGCAAATTTCACAATATTTTTAAAACTATTTTCAGTAATCTGATATTATTTATCAATTCTGTGTAAATTGAAAGCTATTGTGGAAAGTGTCAAAATCATATATTTAAAAACAGATCTCGAACAGAATTACATTTAAAATAGTTGAGAATTGTGGCTACACTTGATTGTTTTCCTCTTAAAGGTGAATTATGCTATTTGCTACTTCAAAATAAATAAATATCTTTTAATTTATTCTAGGAATAATTGCTTTTAGAGTATGGCATAACTTGTATACATCTTTTGTTGAATTTTGTTTTATTAAAATGGAATTGATTACCTTTTTATTAAACTTCAGTTAAACTCCTGCAATTTGAATTTTCAGCTGATGTATGGAAAAACTAATTACGAGAGAAATAATCTTTGCATATCTTTCTGTGTTGAAGATGTAACTTTTAATGTGTATGATATTAGGTAGCCAGTCTTTGTTATACTGTATACCACACAAATTTTAAAAAAACTCTTTAAATTTGTAAATTTTTCTTATTTTATCACTTACATTTCTTCATGAATGATAATAAAATCTTTTATTTAGTTATACCTTTCTTGCTGAACTTTGTTTTTTGAAACATAAATTTTTAAAGTGATATATAAATACAAAATTCTTTTTTCTCCAAAATTTCTACTTGTTTCTTTGTAAGGAACACGTATAGATCTTAAAATACTTGAATTTAAAAAATTGTACCTAAATATCATAATTGACAATTTTATACTTTGCTCATGAAATTTAATGGTTTTCAATTTTTCATGATGCTTTTACTCCTAGAGCAGTGGTGCAGCAAATTTAATCCTCTCTGGTTTTAAACACATATGCTAATATCAACAATTTAATAAATGATTGGATGTTTTCTATCTTTTCATGAAATAATACATAAAATTTATTTCAGTTTATATTATAAATAAAAAACAATGCATGTAAATATTCATGTATGCTATATTACTAGAAATAATGCATAAATAGATTTTTTGTGCATTCATTTTAATGCTTTTTGGATTTGATGTGTGAATATCTCTGGTGGGGGAGGGGTTCTAACCGGCACCCCTCTCTCTCTGTCCTGCACGTCTAGGTGTGCGGGGAAACAAAGCATCACCAACAAACTCCCTAATAACAATAAGATTTATTCAGACTTTGAACACACACTTAAACAATCACAAGTGAAACTATAAGAAGAAACCTAGGAGTGATATCTAAAGCGTTGATTATTCCTAATATTCAACTCTAAGTAAACCCGACTACCAGAAATAGATAAGGAGAACAAGCACTAATGAACCGATAGCCGATTCTGATTATACTATCTTAAATCTTCAATCTAATAATTTAATCTCAGCAATTACCTTCTTAACGCACGCTAGGTTTGTGAAGTAAATACTTCGGTGTTCACACTTACTTGACAGCTTCACGGCTCCTTCTCTTTTTCATCTACAAAACATATATATATATAGACTTTATATAGTCAAACTAATTTACATATATCTATCTCGTGTTCTTCTTGAAAGGCTGTGAATTAATGTAAATGCTAGCCCCAAAGTTTCCCCAAGAGGATTCGTAGGAATATCTTGCGAATAGACCTGTCATAGCCCCCTCCAAGAAAAAAGCGTGATTTATAAAAGGGTCTTAATGGCCCGATAGAAATTACGTTGAAAAAATTTTACTCTTAAACTAACAAAAATCTGAGACTTGAGTTTAGCATTAACTTCTACATAACAATACACTAAAAACTACTAGCTCAACAATTTTTATCACTCCCACATTTCTGCTTTTACAATCATTATTTAAGGTGTACCCCATTTCGGTGAGGACCGAGGAAAAACCCGGCCGTACACAACCCATAAAACTTAAATATACACATCTTGACTTTACAGCTATTTGCTCTTCACAACAAAATCTTCAAAACATCAGGGTCACCCACCCTGAAATGAGAACTGGATCAGTGGATGTACAAAAAGATTTTTTTGAATACTGTATACATACATAGACAACATTGAATTTTCACACACATTTAAATCCTCAATTACTTTACATACTTAACTTCATCTGGTTTAAGAAAAACTTCCACTCCAATCGCGCAGCTCTATTAGTATTATGGTTAATTTCCTGTCTACGCCGTGACACCAAACCAGATATATACTAATATACACATCAATATGCAGATACATACACAATTATATACAATTTTCAAAACATTCAACATAAACAATACAAGGAATTCTCGCACCATATGTAGTAAACATACAGATGCTTTCCAAAATTTAGAATAGATTTAGGTATACAAAAGTTCATTTTCCACGCAACTTAGTGTAAAACTTTTGTACAATGAAAACTTTAACAAAAGACTTGCTTCTTGCAAAAATTCACCCGAATGCCTGTCAGTAAAAATATAAATGAAACAATACAACCTGGCTAATAGCTTGTTCCTCTCCTTTCTGTGATGTCTCCAATATGAACCTCCAACGATGTAGACCTTCTGCTTCGTAGACTCTCCTCGGGCTCCTGGCGATCTGGTCTGTACTGTCGGCGCCGTCGTAGATTATATGGAGTTGCTCGCCCTGACTGATCTCTTCTAGATTGGACTGGTCCATCCTGGTCTTGCGCTGTTCTTATTGAAGATCTGGACCCGGGTTTCCCATGGAACTCTCCTCCGTGTCTGGGACTGCGTGGGGTGGACCTTCTCTGCTGTCTCCCTCTTGACTGAAGTGGCCTTTCTTCCTCTGGCTTATGACGACCTCCTACTGGAAATTGTCTACCGTGGTGATCTATTCTGCCTTTCTTCTTGACTTGTTCAGTCGACGAGATGGAGGAGGGGAGCCTTCGCTTATTGATCTCCCAGCCTGTAGCTTTTCTTTTCCTCCTCGGCTCCTCAGACAGTGACTCCAGGACCGCTCGCTTCCACCTCCTCGCGTTCTGGTTTTTCATTCGCTTACTGGTGCGGACCCTCAAACAGTGACTCTGGGACCGTTCGCTTCCACCTCCTCGCGTTCTGGTTTTTCATTCGCTTACTGTGCGGACCCTCAGACAGTAACTCTGGGACCGCTCACTTCCACCTCCTCGTGTTCTGGTTTCTCATTTGCTTGTTCTCTTTTATCCCTCTCTGATTGCTTTTATTGCCTGCACCTCTAGTCTGTTTCCTTCCTTCTACCTGTCTTCCACTGGACTCACTACTCCTAAAGCCCTGTGACCGATCTAACCCATATCGACTATCCTCCAAGCTACTCGACTGATACTCGGATCCTCTGCTAACTGAACTATCTACCTCCACTACATCCTCATAACTCTTTCTCTGATGGTAAATTCGTACTTGGTCTATATCAGTGATGGCGAATCTATGACCCGTGGGTCAGACACTGACCCACTCAAGCCTTTTAACTGACCCACGACTTGTTTTCTTAGCATCAAATTGTTCAATGTTATCCATTTTGTTATTCATTTCACCATTGGAATGTGCATCTAAATAACTGTGCATACTTTTTATTTTTCTTATATTGGATGACAGGGGAATAGGAGATGCATTATGCATTTAATTTTCTTCATCAGAATCTGTGTCAATGATATTTTTTTTAGCTTTGGACAAACTCCAATATATCTTTTTCTGCCATAATTGGGGCTGTACACTCATTATCTACTGCAATGAATTTTTCTGATGATACAGTAGGACAGTCCAATACAGAAACTTTCTCAAACTTCGGCTGATGTTTTCTGTATTTTGTTCATTCCCAGAAAAGAAATCTTTTTATGCTAAGAGAAAAAAAATGCATGAAAATACATAAGTAGTTTGTCGGGACTATTGTATTATTTCGTGTTAACCAATATTTCATCTTAAGTGTTTTTGCATTTAATGTATTTCACTGTAATATGTTCCTTAAGTAAAACTTTAAAAAAAAAAAGGGATTTGTGAGTCAACTGTTAAAGAATATCTTGAAATGTCATGTGAATTTCAATTCATTGAAAAAATGAAAAGTTTTTTCTGTAAGCCCAAGTATTTAAAAAAAAAAAAAAATTATGAGCTGGATAAAAATATAGCCATCATTTAAATATATCCATGAATTAAAAGGATACTGACAAATTTAAAATTGATAAATGTTATGTTCAAAAATAATGGGATCTGTTTCTGATAGTTAGAGGACTATTATATCTCCATAATTTTCTGTGTTAATAGTAAGTTCTTGGTTGAGTTTTAAGGTTTGTAGGTGTGTTAAGAATTTTTACTACTACACTTTGACAACCTTCTGAATATTCAAAGAACACTGCAAAAATTGCCGTTTTTTAGGATTTTTAATAAAATGAAGTTTTTGTGCATTAGTACAACAATTGAATTAGAGATAGAATTTTTGCTTAAATTGTACTTTTACATTGGGTTCTAACATGGAGGAACAAAAAAATAAAAATTTTCCTTCCAACATTAGAGATTATCTGAGCATATTGATTTTGTTGTACTTAGATGTACTAATTAAAAAGAGGGTATTTAAATAATTATGCATGTTATTTGTATATATATATATCTTTGATGCAGGTATTTTAAAACCAAACTCTGTTTTAAGATTCCTCAGAAGTTTGTGTATGGATCTGATATGTCATTGTTTTATTAATTTCAGTCATTTGGATTACAGGTACATGGGAAAAAATTTTTGAAGTTGGTGATATTGTGTTAAGAATCCAGTTCACACATTATAATAATACAGTATTAAGCTAACTGGATTTTTTTTTAATTCGGAAAGTTTAAGAAAATAATCTATCTTAAAAACTGAAACCTTTTACCCTATATTTTAAATACATATCCATTTAGAGAAACTGTATGTAAGTGTAATAAAAATATACCTAAGAAATATGTTTTCCCCAAAATGATGCTCTATTCTGGAATATAAATGTTATAATTTCACTTCTGTAATTCAATTTTATATAAAGTTAAACTCTAAATCATTATTTAGCATTTCAAATTGTTGAATACTGCACTTCTAAAAAGTGTATAACTTTTTCATTATAATCATGCCTGAATAGTCATTTATATTAAAAATATTTTTTGAAAGTAAGTATTAAATATTTTTGAAAATATACATTTTTTTGTATTAAATGGATTTTCCAACAACACAGTATTTACACAAACATGTACAGCTATAGGCATTTGTAATGCTTTTAGTTAGTGTTTGTAATTTCACTTTTGTGCTCATCACTTGCATTCAAAGCAACTGGTACCTTTATTTTTTGGATAAAGAAGTGTTAGGAATGTCCTGAAATTTTATCATACAATCTCTATCAAACCTATTCAGCCATCCTGCTTGTTGGATTTAAATTCAGCAAGCAATTTTGGATATAAACATGGATTTAAATTTACCATACTTTTAATGCAGCACAGTTTTGTATACCCAGAATAGATAACCATATATTATTTTATGTGCAATATATGTATTAAGATCAGATGATATTCAATTTCAAAACAATATATTTCCTTTGAAATGAACATAGCACAACATTTCTTTGTTGTATTAAGAATGCTTGATTGCAAATTATCTTTTGTATGAATTGATACTCTGATGAAATAATAATCCTGCAAATATATTTTTTTCAAACACTTATCTGAGTTCTATAGTTACTGAATATTTAATTGAATCAGAATGTCTGGTTGGATGAGTGCAGTATTCTAGGAGGAAATATATTTTTAAAAAAATTATTTTTTTATAGTTAAGTTCCATAGCAAATGTTAATAATATGTTAGTGAACTTTTGACTTTTGTTTGTGTGCGTACAATGTTATAGACAGATATGCTCTTGTTTTTGAATTTTTCAAATCAGACACACTTATATATGTGATTTTAGTACAACCAGTAATTTTATTTGTACTGCTTTAATTATATAATCCGAAACACAATTAGTTCATAACAAATCTGATAGATATATCAGGGAAAAATGTCCTCATTTTCATGTTTTTTTTTTTTGAAAAATAAGTTTTCTTTCTTAAAATGTTAAATACCAGTCAAGATAAAAGAGCACCAATGTGTAGATGTACATTCATCACTAATTATGTTACTTATGTAAAATTATACCTCTGTTTCCACTCTTTGCTCAAATGGCTTTTTGAATTAAAGCATACCAGTAGCCATTAGAAGAGTTAAAGAAAATTTGAATGGTCTGTAGTTATGGTTTTATTTCTTTTTATAAATAAAGTAATAAAAGTTAAAATTCCCTCTTTGGTTTTATAAGCATCAATTTCTGTCTTTAGTACATTGCATTTTAAAATTGTTTTTAAGACAAGTAATTAGAACTGTTGAGGAAAGGGTTACTGCGCTCATAGGAGAGAGATAATTAACATTATTAAACTCGTTCAAAAGCAATATGTGTAGCTCCCATCTGATAAAATTTGCAATGCATTTTTTCTGCACTAAAATAGAATTATTTCTTTTTTAAGTCCCCCCCCCCCCATTTATTGTAAAGGTAAAAATTACTCTACTTTAAAAAATATATTTTACAATAACTTATTATATGATTAAGTTTATTGAGATTAAAGTTTACTACTGCTGAAGAAATTTACTAAATACATGCCTACTATGAAAGGGTTCTCTCTCTCTCTATATATATAATATTTTCAGTTTCCCTGACATATATTTTTAATTTTTTCCCAAATGATTTTTTCAATGAAAATGTGAGGGGCTGATGCCCTTTCTCAATATATGTTCAGGAATAATACTGTTTTTCAAAGATGTATGTAAATTTTTTGATTGTTTCATTTTGACAATGAATCACCTATTTAATTATAATTTCTATCATTGTGCTTTTTTACATAACTTTCAAAGTAGAAATTGATTCTATAAAAGTTCAACAAGCATAAAATATTATTTCATATTCTTGCTGAAATAGAAATTTTAAAGGTATTGTTTTGATAATAATTTATCTAAAAATCTCTGACATAAAGAAGATAATTTTGATACAGCTCATTGTCTCATCATAATCTTCTATAAATTTCAATGGAATTGATTAAGTTCATGCATTTAATTTTTTTTCCAAGGAAATCTACAGCAGCTATAATGATGAATTTTTCTTCTTGTTCACATACATAGTGAAATGCTACTATAATAACAAATGAAACATATTTATAAACTTTACCTTATGTTCTCTCTCCCTCCTCCAAGTTGTATGACTTAAAGATGGCGCCAAAACTTTTTGATCTTGTCAAAATGTATTATTGCAATCACTAGATTTTTCATACTTACAATGTTGTTTAAAAGCATTTGTGATACAAAATTCTTTTAAAAGAACTGTGTATAATTTATTTAATTTTCCCACTGTAATTGATATTCTTAACTTTTTGTACAACATTCCATTGCATTCATTTCAAAATGGATACAAGATTAATAAATATTATATTAAATAATATTTATATGAATTTAACTTATTTAATGGGTTTTATAATAAGCTCTTAACAGTGACTTGGGGAAATTTCATTTATTTTTGTCATTTCTCATCTAGTTTTATGGAATGTTTCTATGATTGGAGAAAAAACAAAAGCATAAATTTTCATTTGTATTATATCTGTTATTAAGGTATTATTTCGTTTCAAAAAAATTGAAGAAAATAAAAGTTACTAATTTTTTCTTTAATACTAATTATATTTGAATTATATATATATTATTAATGCTGTGCCTCTAAAGAGAACATGGATTAACTAGATGGAAATAGTGTTTATATTTCTAGTAAAAATCTTGTGAAGGATAAGCTTAAAAAGTGAAAAATTAATCTGCAATAAGTATACAGTTAGTGCAGAAATTATACACTGAAATTAATGTAACTTTAATTGTAAAATACTGCATACTATTCTAAAACATAAGTTATATTACCAAATATACCAAAGCATTATAGACAGATTTCATAGTGTACATATGTTCTTAAAATTTATTTATAAAGTGATATGCAAAAATAGTTAAAACTGTATGAGTATGAAATCTTTTACTTTAAAGTAAACAGTAGGATAACTTATGTACTCAAAAAGCATTGCTTTAAAAAAAAGGAATTCTTTCTTTTTTTTTCAATTTCTTTTTAAAAAGTATTTTTTATTGTACCTTTTTCCAGTTTGAAGTGAAATACCTCCTATTTCTTGGGATATTTTTATATTTGTAAGAGCATTAAGTAATGTAAAATTTGTGCATTTTTCAAATTCTTTTGGGAATGAAAATTCAATTCTGTACCATATTTCTCAAGAGGTAACATGTTTATTTTCCTGAATTTTTAGTGCATCAAATACTAACATGTAAAATTACATGGTTGCCTGTATTTCTCTTGTAATTATGATGAACACATTGTTGGATTGATGTTTAAAAGCATATTTTTAACGTTCTCCGCAGAAGCATCCCTTTGCATAAACCTGGTACTTGTATTTCAGTAAAGAGGTAATGTCTTTTATTGCTGAACAAATTATGATGAACCAAGACCATTTTTACAGTTTCTCGGCTAAAAGTGCAAAAGCATCGTGCTTTTTATATAAAATGTGTTCAGATAACTGAACTGTTACTTGAACACATTTTATGTTCGGTCTTAATGGGTAATAAATAATTAGCTCTCCATTTGTATTATTTTTCCGATATCTCATCTTTTAGGATGTTACATTTTGAATGGCTCAAAATATAGTTGCATTGATGCAATTTTAATCAATGGTTGGAAATTAAATTAAATTTCCTTTTTGTGTGGTAAGTCATATGATGCATATAATTATACGAAATTTATTAAATACTTAATAATGCAGCTTTTCCAAAATATTGACGTATTTATGCATATAGGAAGTTAATATTTTTATCATTCTTTTTTCTGTAAAGGATTACCTCCAAATATTGGCAAATAAAAAGTGTCTATGTTGTAGTGACACAGCATACAAAATGAAATAAAAAAGCAGAACAAACATATAACCTTTAGCAGTAGCGTAATGGAGAACGTTATGGCCCCCCTGCTAAGTCAGGTTTGGGGTCCTCAAGCCGGATCACACTAAGGGCTACTTGGCATCAGTCAGGCTTTGGTCCCCCTAGTATCCAGGGCAGGTCCCACGATGCGGGGATGTACATTACGCCACTGACCTTTAGAATATTTGAATAATTCTTTTACAAATAGAAGTAAATTTTTTGTATTTCACAAAAAAATATGAGTAAAAAAATTTAGCAAAAATTGTCATGGGGGAGGGACAATGGTGCAGAATCATTGCTTTATGTTTTGATAGGAGGAAATATAGAAGTACAAAAGTAATTTTTTTCATATGTTTGTGCGATTGTGATTCACATTATCATAATGACAGCCTTTTTGCCAGTTTGAATTCCAGAGAACGTACAAAATGAGTGTGCTGCACAATTCAAAATAAATATCTACTTTAAAAAGAAATTAAAAATAAAGTCGACTGCAGTATAAAAAACTGAAAAGAAAATTTTAAAGCTTATTTAAAATAAAATGTATTTAGTATATTACGTGCAATCTAAATTATTTAGTTTTCTAGGGACTATATAAATTTGTTTCCCTTGATACTACAAATATTATTCCCAGATCTTCAAGCGACGCACCAAAAGATTTATGCCAAACTATTTATCAAGGTTTTAATTTTATGCTTTTTCAAAATGAGAGTTGCGCTGCAGTAGCTGAGTGGTTATGCCCTCAAACTTGTTGTGAGAGTTATTTCTGTCGAAACCTGATACGATTGAAGAACTATGTAGAGGACATGATCTACGTTAGATTTGTGGAGGCTGAAAGTCCTCATGTTGCTGTAATATGAAAGTTTGGAGAGGAGGAGGGCAGCTCAAGTGACATCTACTTAACTTGATCGTGAGAGAAAATTATGAGTCCTTTGCCAATTGCCCTCTTGTTATCTTAAGGTTTGACGTTAATAAACAGTTAATCAATAAAAAAGGCAACTGAATTCACGAGCATTATTCCATTTGCCTATAGACAAAGTGCTGATTGATTTGAAAAGTCACAAATATATAACTATAGTTTTCAACAGCAAATGTTTAGTTGAATATAATGCAGTGGTATTTTATCATTTTCAAAATAAATTAATGAATAAAAATGTGTTTTTCATACATTTTTTGAATTAAATATTTGAGCTCATGCAGTTAGAGACCATCTCCAACCACATAAATATTTTACAGCATATTATTACTATAAATAATGTAACTTGCATATTTCTAAAATCTGTCTAGACTGCTAAATACACTGCTGGCCACCGTAAATGCAACACCCTGAAGGAACGGAAATCACATGAAATTTACAACATGCATTAGCGGAGGTGAGATCTGCAAATGATTAGAATTTCAGTGCAGACACACATCACGCACGCCTGTGGCGCCACCTCAAAGCGCTATTTAAGGCTTGGAGATTTCGACGATTTCAAGTTCGGCATTTGTGTTTTTCTTGTGGTTTTTTCAAAAAACGATCAGTTATGTCTCGTAGAAAACAGCTATCAGCTTTTGATCAAGTATCCGAGTTCGACAGAGGAAGGATAGTGGCCTACAGAGATTATGGATTATCTTTCAGGGAAATCGGTAGTCATGTTGGACGAAACCAAACAACTGTAATGCGGATATGTGACCGTTGGATGCAGGAGGGTACGACGGACTGACGTGGTCGATCGCATCCACCTCAGTACACCACTTCACGTGAGGACAGGCAAATTGTGCACATGGCAGTGACGAATCGCTCAGTCACATCACGAACCATAGCACAGCACATTGAGTCTGTAACGTATCATTCAGTGTCTGCGCGTACCATTTGACGCCGTTTACAGCAGTGATCTGTCCCCAAGATGCTCATTGCTTGGTCTACCCTTGACGCAGAACCACAGACGTCCCCGCTGCCAATGGTGCGATGAATGAAGGATGTGGGCGGCAGAATGGAATGAAGTTGTCTTTACTGACGAGTCACGCATCTGTCTGCAACACCACGATTGTCGGATTCGAGTCTGGAGACACCGTGAAGAGAGGATGCTGAACAGCTGCGTTATGCACCGCCACACTGGTCCTGCACCAGGTATTATGGTATGGGGCTGTATTGGATATCACTCTCGAACTCCTCTAGTACGCATAGCCGGTACTTTGAACAGCCAGCTCTACATCTCCCAGGTGTTGGAGCCAGTTGTCCTTCCTTACCTTCAGGGCTTGGCCACAGCCATATTTCAACAGGATAATGCGTGATCAAACGTGGCACGTATTGTCTAAAGGTTCTTCGTCAATCACCAGATTGAATTGCTTCCCTGACCGGCTTGCTCACCGGATCTTTAGCCGATAGAAAACATGTGGTCCATGGTTGCTCAACGATTGACCCAGATTACACCCCCAGCTGCCACACCAAATCAACTTTGGCAACGTGAGGAAGCTTCTTGGTCTGCTGTACCCCAAGAACACATCCAAAGTATCTTTGAATCAATGCTGAGGCGTGTGGCATTGGTAATCTACAACAATGGCGGCTACTGATTCTGTCAGGAACCACACACACTTCACAGAAATCTATAAATTTACTAATTTGATACTTGGTCAACATGTTATCAACAAAATAAATTTTGTTGTGCTATCTCTTGTCTTTCTTGGTGTTGTATTACGGTGGCCAGCAGTGTATTTTTCGCTGTGTTGCCTGTGTTCGGAAAGAAAGCTGTTTTACAATGGTGTATGAAAGAGGGTTTAATTAGATCATCATATGCATATCCGTAACGTAGAAAAAAAGCATAGAGTTGAGAGAAAGAATGGGTAAAAAAAAGTAAATGGTTTTGCAGGCATCAGTAGAGTCCGTTTTTATGTGTTTTGTAACCCTTTTAAATGTTTAATACATAATTTTTGCAGAGATTGTCAGTTTTAAAATACTATTTTTTAATGATTTCTCTTATGCCATCTTAAATTTAGCGCTCCTGCGTAGCGTGTTATGCTAGGGTTTCTACTGCAAAACACAAACGCTAAATTGGCGATTTTTCAAAATCATGCCAACCAGTGCCCGATTCTGCAATTTCACCCTTTCCGTTTGCTAAAAATTTGAAATGCTCCATTCTGCCAACTTCCTCACCACTCAATTTTGTGGCACAGCTTCATGGAACATGCAGCAACCTTCATTTCACCAAAAAATTGGTGAAATCAAATTTCCAACCCGGGATTCGACTTTCACATGGAGCTATCGATTCAAAAACAGTTTACAAATGAAAAATGTAGTCATTTTAAATAGTATTTTAACTGAATGCAGCTAATTTTTTCTGAAAAATTCTTTACATGAAGTTTTTTATTGATTTTTTATTTACGATCATCTTTTTTTACAATTTGCGAATGGAAATAACGTTTTCAGTGATATTCAAAAATTTTATCATTCTGGATTTATGCCTCTATTTACTTTCGATTGAGTTGAGTTGTATATCACTTGTTGATCTTACTTTATGCTTTGGATGACAAGGAATGTAAACAATACTAAAACTTAAGTAAAAAGTAATATAACCAACATCATTTATACTTTAAAAGTTTGTCTTGGTATTCTCCTACATTTAATGACACAACTATATAGGGTTAGAAAGCTGATGGTTTTCCAAAGCATAAACAAGTACAGGTTTACAAAGAAACAAGAATGTAAATTTGCCTTTAGAATCTGGCAATGAGTCAACTAAAGCCCTGTTTGGTTAAAATTTGTTTTCTGTTTCAAAGTAGATTTCTGTCTAGCATTCATTCCTTAAAATATGCGATGTTTCGTGAGCTTTTTCTGTCAGTTTACCATTACCGTTTTCTGACACATTATTTTTTAAAGATAAATCAATGAATGCGATCGCATCGTTGAAAGCCGTCTGCAGTTGTTCTGTAGGCAGAACTGATGAGGATGGTTGAGCAAATTTTGTAAGTTAAATCTCCTGAGCACAGTATTTAATTTTTAACTTTCGTAATAAATCGTTTTGAATAGCTAAATTATTACTTTTATTAAGATTTTTTTTGTATAAAGTTTTCTTAAAAAAATATATGTTTCACTGTCGCCATTTAAACGTGTCGATTGAAACTTGTGAAAAGGTAAGGAAAAGCACATTCATACTCTTTTTTTCTGTTGATCCTAATCAATGCTTATATTTAGTGGTGTAAGATTACCACACTCTTTTCTTCCCCAAATAAGAAGGAAAGAAAAAAAATTCCGGACCAACTAATTCAAGAATCTACACCAAATAGAAAGAAAAATAAGGTAGTATTGGAGAAACGCAATACATCTTTCCCATAGAATTATTTGTTTTTCTCCGAATTATTGTAAAACTATTAAATAATTTTTTCAGAATGTTGAAATATTTTTGAAATTTAAAGGGTCTCTTCCCAGCATATGAAAAGAAACAATTTCAGCATTTGTTTTTGCGTAGACATCGTTATCGGAATAATTTCAAAAATTGTTTGATTTGTTTCTGAAACATAAGAGAAAACTTTTAAATGTGTCTTTGATTGATTATTAATATTTTATCTGTGTTTCATTTCTTTTATTATTCTGTTTCGACTGTGCTGTATAGTACTTTTTTACGTTCAGATTTATCTATAATTTTTGGTTCATTGAACATTTAATGTTTGTTATTTTATTTGCTTATTTTCTTAGTTATACTGAAATTTATTTATTTCTTATCAAGTATTATGAAGTTTG
Source organism: Trichonephila clavata (assembly GCA_019973975.1). Classification (NCBI taxonomy): domain Eukaryota; kingdom Metazoa; phylum Arthropoda; class Arachnida; order Araneae; family Nephilidae; genus Trichonephila; species Trichonephila clavata. The sequence goes on from BMAO01027385.1 coordinate 43,864, forward strand.
ATATATTTTTCACTTAATCAAATGTATTTTCCTTTTTCATAGGTTGCTGTCCTCTTTGAAAGGTACTTGAGCCAAACCTTTTGAAGTGATTAAGAAATTCGAAATTGACATAAGAGTTGACTAAACCCAAAGTACCTTTGAGTTATGATGGCATGGCTCATAATATTTGTTTTAACCTTCCACAAGTTACATGGTAAAGATACAGCATTTCTCTAGTCGCATTCTATAGTTTATTTAAAATACCTTTTTGTATTGCTATAGAAAATTGATGAAATAATAAATATTCCTAAAAATGGGTTATATGTATTAAGAGTTACAATTGAAGCAACATGCAAGTCTTATTACATCACTGTTGCTTTACTGAATTAAAAGCTATGTTCAAAATGAGAAAGGTGAACTGTTTGTATCATGTTTTGTGAAAATAGATGATTGATAAAAGTACTTCTTCTCAAATTATATATACCGGCACAGTATTTCAAAACAAGTGTTAAATTATATCATATACTTCAAAAAATTTGACGGCCATTATCCTGAAAAGCGTGATTGTGTGTAATTTGTTTTGAGTTTTATCAGACCTTGATGTGATAAGTACTGTGTACTAAAATTTATTGAATATGTCAATGTGAAAACAAGGAATTTAAAGTTAATAGTTTTATTTCTTGTTTATATGTAGATATATGAACATTATTTTTTTTAATAATTAACTTTTCAAGACTCAGTAAAACAAGGTTTCTCTTCCTTATGTGAAAAGGCATTTTAATGAGTTTCTCTCACTTTAAGAATGATAGGAATTGTTATTTTATTACAATATATATATATATATGGCAAAAGAATATTGATCCTGTATATCTAAACTTTTTATGTTCTTATTTTTTTGTACCCCATCATTTGTATTTTGGTATGTTCTCGATGTTTTGCATATTGAAAAATTTTATAAAATAAAGTTCTCTTATTTGATATGCATTATATGAAAGTTTTTTTATCCCATACTTAAGATATAAAAATGTTTCCTCTTTAGAATTTCAACTCCAACTCTCTCTGAACGAGATTTCTATTTTCGGAGAAAGTATAAGATGAAAATAAACAATTCTTACTTTCCAGTCCAAAATATCTCCTTCACTATAGCTGAACCTGTTACAGGTATGTGTGAGTAAATTTAGATGTTATTTAGAAATTTCTTTCATTTGTAATTTATTATTTACTTTGTAATCAATATTAAGTATAAAATATTTTCATTAAAATTATATTTTGTTGTGAGAAAAAATATTTTTGCTCATCAACAATGCTTTGATAATTAATATATAATACAATGAAGTTTAATAATATGTTTCTAAAACAATACTAAAATAATTAGATTTTTGTTTTTACTATAAAAGAATATCTTGGATTGTCATTTGTGTTCTTATTCATTGAAAAAAAATGAAAAGTTATCTACCGATAATCGCTGCAAAAATGATTCTTTACAAAAATCATTAAAATCTTCGAGTTGCAGAAGCATATTTTAAATTTGAAAGAAAAGTATAAATACACTATCTGTATCATCATCAAATAACGTGTATGTGTTATTTCTATAAACAAAGAATACAGATTTACTTTGAAATTTAGAGAATACATTATTGCTGTTGTCAACTTTTTGTAGCTTGTTGGTTTAGCTTCTGTAAATGTTTCATTATAGACATTTTTATAAAATTTGCTTAAAAATGCACACAGACTGTCAAACTTTTTAAAAAATTTCTTCACAGTAGAGTTTACTTGCCTTTCCATATCTCCTTCATACTATTTGACAATTTCAGTGTTCTCAACATTTTTTTTTGTAATACTATTCCTAAAATCCAGATATATGATTATGTGTGCACATTCCTTAATATTAGAAATTTTCTTTTCTGTGACAAATCCTAGATTTACTATTAATTCACAGAATGAAAACCATACCATATCTGTTCTTACTCATTGAAAAAATATAAGTGAAAGGTTTCAAGTGAGAATTACATTAAATATGCGAGCTGCAGAAAAATATCGTCATAATCTTAAGATTTCTTTAAATTGGAAATATAATGATAATTTCTTTTTTTGAAAATTGATACATGTTATGTATAAAAATACTGGGAACTGCTTTGAATATTTGTGAAAGATAGCTAATTTTTCTGGAATTGGTCTCTCTCTATAGTTTTTTGCTATGATAGGAAGTTCTTCCATAAGTTTTATGATTTTGTATATTTGTAAAGATAATCATGTCCCATAATTTTTATAATTAATTTTAAATATATTATGCTTAATTAAATTGAAGCAAGATGTTCCAAATTTATTCCTGTTTTTTATTTCTATCGTGTCTGTATTTTCTGGATTTGTTCTATATCTGAAAATAGTCCTGTGATGAACAGTATTTTTTATTCCAGATTTCAATTTCTTCAATATTATTCTTGATTTACTAATTATTATTTCTCTTCATCTTGTTTTCCATTTTTGAGAGTTTATTTTAAGTTGAAAAAATGTTTGCATTTGTTATGTCGAGAATTTAAAACTGAGTGACATAGTCTCACTATTCTATTAAAGTGTTTTATAAGTAATTTAAACTACCTGAATATAAATTAAAAAGCAAGAAAAATGGTTTCACCACTTGAGAAACTTATGAGGCATTGGAGGGTAATGAAAACATAACACTTTTTAAAAAATTTTATTATTCATTGTGATTAATTAAATGTAATGAAAGCAAGATAATCATTATTTTACTCTTTTTTGAAATAAAATTTTCTAGTTTTTTGCATTTGGCCTTAATGTGCTAGCTTGTTTTTATGAAACATTGCTAGCTAGTAAATAGAAAGGATTTTAGTTTTGTACCTTTCCTCCTGTATAAGTTTTTTTAAGTATATTTCATCGACATTTATTATAAAACTTGGTTATGTGGTTTTATATCCAAACTGAAATTGTCAAAAAAATATTTTCGGAATGTTACTGTTCATGTGATTTGCATGAAGGGAAAAGATTATTTTTTAATGATATAGAACTGTTTATTGAAAGCAGAAATTTTATCAAGTGAGTGAAATTTTTTAGTAAAATAACACATTTTGAATTAACAATTGTGTAAGATAGTATCCATGTTATTTTGAAGCTCTTTATGCATAGTTATATTTTCTTGAATTTGCATTTAGCAAGGGGGAGGAAATGGAAGTAGTTGGAAATATCGAGCAAGTGTGCGGCAAGGAAGGCTAATGTAAAATTATCTAATTGTCTATAGTATAATTTAAAGAGAAATATTATATTTTATCTCCTTTTCATTTAAATTACTCCTTAATTTACATGCTTATGTGCTCTGTAATCATTGTAAATAAATAGTAAGGGTGTGTTGATTTCACATTACCACAAGAGTTCATGTAGCTGAACTGTGTGACGTTAATATTCACTCACCCTCAAGGGCTTAGCATTTATTAATGTCTCACTATAAAAGCTACATGAGGGTTATTATGGACGGACATCATAATTTTGTACATTGTTCGAAATACTTGGAAAGCACCTGAGCTAGAACCCCCACTCCAAATTACCACACTGTTCCAATGGGAGGTCTGTGAGCCTGGACAGGTTTAACTTGTGTTGGCTCCTCTACACAGCAGGTGTTTCATATCACTAGGGCTCAAACTCATGAAACAGTATACATAAGACTGTGATTTTAAGCTCTAGACTTCCATCAATCTCAAATACTGTAAAAAATATTTCTACTAAATTATAAATTTTCACAATATTTCTGTTAATTCTCCTTTGTTTGGTAAAATAATTTGTCGTGCATTTTTTACTAGAGCATGGTATTCAAATTTAGAACTGAAGGGAAAAAAATGTTGCTAATAAAATCAAGAATAGCAAAATTAATTTAAAATTCTTTTCAGGTACTCAATATTTTTTTCTCCCTTACTTGAATAAATCTTTATTGAGCTATATTCTAAATGTATGCTTTTAGAATACTTTAAACAAAATATTTCAAACTCAGTGACATTTCACTACCTTTTTCATGCATTCCATAAGTAATTTAACTGTCACTAATTAACATGCTAAACACTTGAAAGTGTTTTGATCAATTCAGAAACCTGTAATGCATTGCAGAATAACACAAGATAATCATGTCCCCCAAATTTTTTTATAATTAATTTTGAGCTATGTGATGCTTAGTTAAATTTCCTTTGATTTTTAAATCATTATTCTGTTTGTATTTTCTGGATTTCTTCTAGATCTATAAACTTATATGTTTTCCCAAAACAACACAATTAAATTCTGTTCAAATATTCAGTTCTGAACAGTTTTTCGTTCTTCCTCGCTCATTTTAACACATCTTCATTAAATATTGCAAACTCAGTAGCATAATTTCACCACTTTTTTCAAACATTTTATAACTGATTAAGTTGTCCCTAGTAAATTTTCTGACACGAAGAAAGTAGCTTGATCACATCAGAAAAGAAATTTTATAGTGCATCACACAATACCAGAAAATAATCATGCTCCATATATTTTTTTATTATTGATTTTAAAATATAATAAGTTTAATTAAATTGAGGAAAGACATTCCAAGTTTTATCCCTCTATTTTTAAGTCATTATTTGTTTGTATTTTCTGGATTTGTCATAAATCTTTAAACATAAGTGTAGATTCTCAAAACAATACAAAATAAATACAACACATTTTTTGTTCAGCTTCTCACAGAATTGTTTTGAAATATATTTCTTTTTATTTTTTTGTATCATGATATTTATAACATTTCTTTCTTAAAAATATAAATGTATATAATTAGTGAAATTGACAAAAGTAATTTTCAGGAATGTTTTATTCATATTACCACTTGAAAGAAATAGGTTGTTAATAATTCAGTGGAATTGTATATTGAATTCAGAATTTTTTGATGTGTGCAATTAATATCCACCTCCACATATACAAAGATGCCTTTGTAAAATGGTTTCAGAATTTCAAATAATCTGCAGTGAAATCTATTTTTCTGAAATTCTTCATTTATACATAATCCTGTGTGAATAGTAGTTTTTATTCCAAATGTCAATTTCACCTATATTTTTCTTGATTTACTAAATATTTCTCTTTATCTACTTTTTCATTTCTTGAGAGTTTATTTTTAGTTGAACATGTTAGTATTTATATAATTGGAATTCAAAACTTAGGCATATAGTCTCCACACTCTGTATATATGTAATTAAAACTCCCTGAATATAAATTAGAAAGTAAGAAAAATGATTTCACCACGTGAGAAACTTTTGAGACATTAGAAGTTTATAAAAACACAACCTTTTTTTTGTTTTGTTTTAAGAAAATTTAATTTAAACGTCTAGATTTTCATGGATTGTTTGTTGTTTTAGTTTAATATTGTAAAATTTTACATAGGTGTAGTTGAGTTTTAAGTTCAGTTATTAATAGTGCAGACAACTATTGAAAATAGTATTTCCAGGGATGAAACTTTCCTTAATTATTAAATTTTAACATGGCATTGTATAGAGAAATGTCAGTAGTGGTTTGATACAATATATTTATTATTCATTTATATCAAATTTTCTCCAGTATCTAAGGCATTGAAAAAAGTGAACTATAAAAGACTGCCCCCCGCCAAATCAGATTTAAACCTGTTGAGATACAATCAAAGAAATTTTTTTTTCAAAATTATCTGCCCCTTGCATATTACACCTGTAAAGAATATGTAGTAGTGCATGGTCCAAATGATAAATGTTATATTGTCTCGAACATTGTGTTATGCATTTTATTAATCTTTTCTTTAAACATTTGTTTCAATCTGGTAGCATGGGAGAGAATTTAAGGAAGAGTTCTTTTGATCCATTGGGTGGCAAGAATGTTCTGTAATTCACTTTCAAAATGTACAAAATTTCCTGGGGAGGCTCTGGTTAACAAGCAGTGGTAACCTTCAGGCTAATGCACTTTCCATGGAAATGTCTCAATATTTTTTTCTGTTTTATCCATATAGCCTTGAATTATTTTTTTCATTTATTTGCACTTGTTGCAGTCCTTCCAACAACATTCAAATTGTATCATACTTTTTCCTTCTACACTTTGGATCTACTTCAAAGGTCTCCACATGCTTACTAGCTTTCCCCTCCACCCTTTCAGAAAAGGACAGGACTGTATAGAATTAAATGGTATTTCATTCTGGAGAGTGTACCAAAAGATACAGAAAATGCATTTTTGTTTGAAGGCCACTCTAAAACTCATTCCTGTAGATTGGAAACGGGTTTTCTAAATTCTCCCTGGGCGTTTTTGATGTTTTGCACCTTTAAATTTTTCTGCATACTTTGGTGATTACGAAGCCAGAAATGAAAAGTAATCAAAGAGTAGGTATGTATGAAAGAATACAGAGGGACAGCTTGGAAAATGTAGTGCTTGTTTAATATGAGTATCCAGTTGTTGTATGGTCACTGTAAAACCAATTATACAGCCTCCCTGATAACTTTTGTGTCATCCTACTTTTATAGAAGAATTTTGCTGCATTTATATAGGAAGTATATAACTTGTATCAGTGTAGAAAAATGTTTTATCCAAATACCACCGATATATCCAAATAAGAAAACTAATTCTTTTTGTTCTTTCCTCCCTTTTTAGTTAACATGCCTGTAACAGAATGAATCAGGATGGCTTTTAATTTATATGTAAGTGTTTTTTTTCTCAGAATATTAATTCATTTTATTTAAACTTGCATTCAATTTGAACTTTTTGCAGAATGTGTTTAGTTGATTTGGAAATTGAAAACATTGTAATTGCCGATACTATTTCAGTTTTTAAGAATTTCTTACTTCATTTATTCTAATTTTCTTTTGGTTACTTTATTAAGATATTCAATTGTTATTTTCACTCTTGACTTTACTGCCATAGTTGTGTTCATTCTGTTATGAGGTTATGAAATGTGGAAAAAATACATGGAAATATATATTTGATCAGTCGTTGCTGCCCACATAGATAAAAATAATTCTTCTGAGAATAAAATTTTAAAATGATAAATTTATTCTCTCCTCTGCATGCTACAGAATATTAAAAGATCCAATATTGTTTTATTTTTCTTAAAATAGATCTATTACAACTGTGTGCATGCATTTCCTTCTGTGTTGAAGGGTTGAGTAGAGACAAAAATTTAATTTAAATGTCTAGATTTTCATGGATTGTTTGTTGTTTTAGTTTAATATTGTAAAATTTTACATGGTGTAGTTGAGTTTTAAGTTCAATATTAATAGTGTCAGACAACTATTGAAAATAGTATTTCCAGGGATGAAACTCTCCTTAATTATTAAATTTTAACATGGCATTGTATAGAGAAATGTCAGTAGTGGTTTGATACAATATATTTATTATTCATTTATATCAAATTTTCTCCAGTATCTAAGGCATTGAAAAAAGTGAACTATCAAAGACTGCCCCGCCGAATCAGATTTAATCCTGTTGAGATACAATCAAAGAAATTTTTTTTTCAAAATTATCTGCCCCTTGCATATTACACCTGTAAAGAATATGTAGTAGTGCATGGTCCAAATGATAAATGTTATATTGTCTCGAACATTGTGTTATGCATTTTATTAATCTTTTCTTTAAACATTTGTTTCAATCTGGTAGCATGGGAGAGAATTTAAGGAAGAGTTCTTTTGATCCATTGGGTGGCAAGAATGTTCTGTAATTCACTTTCAAAATGTACAAAATTTCCTGGGGAGGCTCTGGTTAACAAGCAGTGGTAACCTTCAGGCTAATGCACTTTCCATGGAAATGTCTCAATATTTTTTTCTGTTTTATCCATATAGCCTTGAATTATTTTTTTCATTTATTTGCACTTGTTGCAGTCCTTCCAACAACATTCAAATTGTATCATACTTTTTCCTTCTACACTTTGGATCTACTTCAAAGGTCTCCACATGCTTACTAGCTTTCCCCTCCACCCTTTCAGAAAAGGACAGGACTGTATAGAATTAAATGGTATTTCATTCTGGAGAGTGTACCAAAAGATACAGAAAATGCATTTTTGTTTGAAGGCCACTCTAAAACTCATTCCTGTAGATTGGAAACGGGTTTTCTAAATTCTCCCTGGGCGTTTTTGATGTTTTGCACCTTTAAATTTTTCTGCATACTTTGGTGATTACGAAGCCAGAAATGAAAAGTAATCAAAGAGTAGGTATGTATGAAAGAATACAGAGGGACAGCTTGGAAAATGTAGTGCTTGTTTAATATGAGTATCCAGTTGTTGTATGGTCACTGTAAAACCAATTATACAGCCTCCCTGATAACTTTTGTGTCATCCTACTTTTATAGAAGAATTTTGCTGCATTTATATAGGAAGTATATAACTTGTATCAGTGTAGAAAAATGTTTTATCCAAATACCACCGATATATCCAAATAAGAAAACTAATTCTTTTTGTTCTTTCCTCCCTTTTTAGTTAACATGCCTGTAACAGAATGAATCAGGATGGCTTTTAATTTATATGTAAGTGTTTTTTTTTCTCAGAATATTAATTCATTTTATTTAAACTTGCATTCAATTTGAACTTTTTGCAGAATGTGTTTAGTTGATTTGGAAATTGAAAACATTGTAATTGCTGATACTATTTCAGTTTTTAAGAATTACTTACTTCATTTATTCTAATTTTCTTTTGGTTACTTTATTTAGATATTCAATTGTTATTTTCACTCTTGACTTTAATGCCATAGTTGTGTTCATTCTGTTATGAGGTTATGAAATTTGGAAAAAATACATGCAAATATATATATTTGATCAGTCGTTGCTGCCCACATAGATAAAAATAATTCTTCTGAGAATAAAATTTTAAAATGATAAATTTAGTCTCTCCTCTGCATGCTACAGAATATTAAAAGATCCAATATTGTTTTATTTTTCTTAAAATAGATCTATTACAACTGTGTGCATGCATTTCCTTCTGTGTTGAAGGGTTGAGTAGAGACGAAAATTTAATTTAAATGTCTAGATTTTCATGGATTGTTTGTTGTTTTAGTTTAATATTGTAAAATTTTACATGGTGAAGTTGAGTTTTAAGTTCAAATATTAATAGTGTCAGACAACTATTGAAAATAGTATTTCCAGGGATGAAACTCTCCTTAATTATTAAATTTTAACATGGCATTGTATAGAGAAATGTCAGTAGTGGTTTGATACAATATATTTATTATTCATTTATATCAAATTTTCTCCAGTATCTAAGGCATTGAAAAAAGTGAACTATCAAAGACTGCCCCGCCGAATCAGATTTAATCCTGTTGAGATACAATCAAAGAAATTTTTTTTTCAAAATTATCTGCCCCTTGCATATTACACCTGTAAAGAATATGTAGTAGTGCATGGTCCAAATGATAAATGTTATATTGTCTCGAACATTGTGTTATGCATTTTATTAATCTTTTCTTTAAACATTTGTTTCAATCTGGTAGCATGGGAGAGAATTTAAGGAAGAGTTCTTTTGATCCATTGGGTGGCAAGAATGTTCTGTAATTCACTTTCAAAATGTACAAAATTTCCTGGGGAGGCTCTGGTTAACAAGCAGTGGTAACCTTCAGGCTAATGCACTTTCCATGGAAATGTCTCAATTTTTTTTTTCTGTTTTATCCATATAGCCTTGAATTATTTTTTTCATTTATTTGCACTTGTTGCAGTCCTTCCAACAACATTCAAATTGTATCATACTTTTTCCTTCTACACTTTGGATCTACTTCAAAGGTCTCCACATGCTTACTAGCTTTCCCCTCCACCCTTTCAGAAAAGGACAGGACTGTATAGAATTAAATGGTATTTCATTCTGGAGAGTGTACCAAAAGATACAGAAAATGCATTTTTGTTTGAAGGCCACTCTAAAACTCATTCCTGTAGATTGGAAACGGGTTTCCTAAATTCTCCCTGGGCGTTTTTGATGTTTTGCACCTTTAAATTTTTCTGCATACTTTGGTGATTACGAAGCCAGAAATGAAAAGTAATCAAAGAGTAGGTATGTATGAAAGAATACAGAGGGACAGCTTGGAAAATGTAGTGCTTGTTTAATATGAGTATCCAGTTGTTGTATGGTCACTGTAAAACCAATTATACAGCCTCCCTGATAACTTTTGTGTCATCCTACTTTTATAGAAGAATTTTGCTGCATTTATATAGGAAGTATATAACTTGTATCAGTGTAGAAAAATGTTTTATCCAAATACCACCGATATATCCAAATAAGAAAACTAATTCTTTTTGTTCTTTCCTCCCTTTTTAGTTAACATGCCTGTAACAGAATGAATCAGGATGGCTTTTAATTTATATGTAAGTGTTTTTTTTTCTCAGAATATTAATTCATTTTATTTAAACTTGCATTCAATTTGAACTTTTTGCAGAATGTGTTTAGTTGATTTGGAAGTTGAAAACATTGTAATTGCCGATACTATTTCAGTTTTTAAGAATTTCTTACTTCATTTATTCCAATTTTCTTCTGGTTACTTTATTAAGATATTCAATTGTTATTTTCACTCTTGACTTTAATGCCATAGTTGTGTTCATTCTGTTATGAGGTTATGAAATTTGGAAAAAATACATGCAAATATATATATTTGATCAGTCGTTGCTGCCCACATAGATAAAAATAATTCTTCTGAGAATAAAATTTTAAAATGATAATTTTAGTCTCTCCTCTGCATGCTACAGAATATTAAAAGATCCAATATTGTTTTATTTTTCTTAAAATAGATCTATTACAACTGTGTGCATGCATTTCCTTCTGTGTTGAAGGGTTGAGTAGAGACGAAAATTTAATTTAAATGTCTAGATTTTCATGGATTGTTTGTTGTTTTAGTTTAATATTGTAAAATTTTACATGGTGTAGTTGAGTTTTAAGTTCAAATATTAATAGTGTCAGACAACTATTGAAAATAGTATTTCCAGGGATGAAACTCTCCTTAATTATTAAATTTTAACATGGCATTGTATAGAGAAATGTCAGTAGTGGTTTGATACAATATATTTATTATTCATTTATATCAAATTTTCTCCAGTATCTAAGGCATTGAAAAAAGTGAACTATCAAAGACTGCCCCGCCGAATCAGATTTAATCCTGTTGAGATACAATCAAAGAAATTTTTTTTTCAAAATTATCTGCCCCTTGCATATTACACCTGTAAAGAATATGTAGTAGTGCATGGTCCAAATGATAAATGTTATATTGTCTCGAACATTGTGTTATGCATTTTATTAATCTTTTCTTTAAACATTTGTTTCAATCTGGTAGCATGGGAGAGAATTTAAGGAAGAGTTCTTTTGATCCATTGGGTGGCAAGAATGTTCTGTAATTCACTTTCAAAATGTACAAAATTTCCTGGGGAGGCTCTGGTTAACAAGCAGTGGTAACCTTCAGGCTAATGCACTTTCCATGGAAATGTCTCAATATTTTTTTCTGTTTTATCCATATAGCCTTGAATTATTTTTTTCATTTATTTGCACTTGTTGCAGTCCTTCCAACAACATTCAAATTGTATCATACTTTTTCCTTCTACACTTTGGATCTACTTCAAAGGTCTCCACATGCTTACTAGCTTTCCCCTCCACCCTTTCAGAAAAGGACAGGACTGTATAGAATTAAATGGTATTTCATTCTGGAGAGTGTACCAAAAGATACAGAAAATGCATTTTTGTTTGAAGGCCACTCTAAAACTCATTCCTGTAGATTGGAAACGGGTTTTCTAAATTCTCCCTGGGCGTTTTTGATGTTTTGCACCTTTAAATTTTTCTGCATACTTTGGTGATTACGAAGCCAGAAATGAAAAGTAATCAAAGAGTAGGTATGTATGAAAGAATACAGAGGGACAGCTTGGAAAATGTAGTGCTTGTTTAATATGAGTATCCAGTTGTTGTATGGTCACTGGAAAACCAATTATACAGCCTCCCTGATAACTTTTGTGTCATCCTACTTTTATATAAGAATTTTGCTGCATTTATATAGGAAGTATATAACTTGTATCAGTGTAGAAAAATGTTTTATCCAAATACCACCGATATATCCAAATAAGAAAACTAATTCTTTTTGTTCTTTCCTCCCTTTTTAGTTAACATGCCTGTAACAGAATGAATCAGGATGGCTTTTAATTTATATGTAAGTGTTTTTTTTCTCAGAATATTAATTCATTTTATTTAAACTTGCATTCAATTTGAACTTTTTGCAGAATGTGTTTAGTTGATTTGGAAATTGAAAACATTGTAATTGCCAATACTATTTCAGTTTTTAAGAATTTCTTGCTTCATTTATTCTAATTTTCGTTTGGTTACTTTATTTAGATATTCAATTGTTATTTTCACTCTTGACTTTACTGCCATAGTTGTGTTCATTCTGTTATGAGGTTATGAAATGTGGAAAAAATACATGGAAATATATATATTGGATCAGTCGTTGCTGCCCACATAGATAAAAATAATTCTTCTGAGAATAAAATTTTAAAATGATAAATTTATTCTCTCCTCTGCATGCTACAGAATATTAAAAGATCCAATATTGTTTTATTTTTCTTAAAATAGATCTATTACAACTGTGTGCATGCATTTCCTTCTGTGTTGAAGGGTTGAGTAGAGACGAAAATTTAATTTAAATGTCTAGATTTTCATGGATTGTTTGTTGTTTTAGTTTAATATTGTAAAATTTTACATGGTGTAGTTGAGTTTTAAGTTCAAATATTAATAGTGTCAGACAACTATTGAAAATAGTATTTCCAGGGATGAAACTCTCCTTAATTATTAAATTTTAACATGGCATTGTATAGAGAAATGTCAGTAGTGGTTTGATACAATATATTTATTATTCATTTATATTAAATTTTCTCCAGTATCTAAGGCATTGAAAAAAGTGAACTATCAAAGACTGCCCCGCCGAATCAGATTTAATCCTGTTGAGATACAATCAAAGAAATTTTTTTTTCAAAATTATCTGCCCCTTGCATATTACACCTGTAAAGAATATGTAGTAGTGCATGGTCCAAATGATAAATGTTATATTGTCTCGAACATTGTGTTATGCATTTTATTAATCTTTTCTTTAAACATTTGTTTCAATCTGGTAGCATGGGAGAGAATTTAAGGAAGAGTTCTTTTGATCCATTGGGTGGCAAGAATGTTCTGTAATTCACTTTCAAAATGTACAAAATTTCCTGGGGAGGCTCTGGTTAACAAGCAGTGGTAACCTTCAGGCTAATGCACTTTCCATGGAAATGTCTCAATATTTTTTTCTGTTTTATCCATATAGCCTTGAATTATTTTTTTCATTTATTTGCACTTGTTGCAGTCCTTCCAACAACATTCAAATTGTATCATACTTTTTCCTTCTACACTTTGGATCTACTTCAAAGGTCTCCACATGCTTACTAGCTTTCCCCTCCACCCTTTCAGAAAAGGACAGGACTGTATAGAATTAAATGGTATTTCATTCTGGAGAGTGTACCAAAAGATACAGAAAATGCATTTTTGTTTGAAGGCCACTCTAAAACTCATTCCTGTAGATTGGAAACGGGTTTCCTAAATTCTCCCTGGGCGTTTTTGATGTTTTGCACCTTTAAATTTTTCTGCATACTTTGGTGATTACGAAGCCAGAAATGAAAAGTAATCAAAGAGTAGGTATGTATGAAAGAATACAGAGGGACAGCTTGGAAAATGTAGTGCTTGTTTAATATGAGTATCCAGTTGTTGTATGGTCACTGGAAAACCAATTATACAGCCTCCCTGATAACTTTTGTGTCATCCTACTTTTATAGAAGAATTTTGCTGCATTTATATAGGAAGTATATAACTTGTATCAGTGTAGAAAAATGTTTTATCCAAATACCACCGATATATCCAAATAAGAAAACTAATTCTTTTTGTTCTTTCCTCCCTTTTTAGTTAACATGCCTGTAACAGAATGAATCAGGATGGCTTTTAATTTATATGTAAGTGTTTTTTTTTCTCAGAATATTAATTCATTTTATTTAAACTTGCATTCAATTTGAACTTTTTGCAGAATGTGTTTAGTTGATTTGGAAATTGAAAACATTGTAATTGCTGATACTATTTCAGTTTTTAAGAATTTCTTACTTCATTTATTCAATTTTCTTCTGGTTACTTTATTAAGATATTCAATTGTTATTTTCACTCTTGACTTTACTGCCATAGTTGTGTTCATTCTGTTATGAGGTTATGAAATGTGGAAAAAATACATGGAAATATATATTGGATCAGTCGTTGCTGCCCACATAGATAAAAATAATTCTTCTGAGAATAAAATTTTAAAATGATAAATTTATTCTCTCCTCTGCATGCTACAGAATATTAAAAGATCCAATATTGTTTTATTTTTCTTAAAATAGATCTATTACAACTGTGTGCATGCATTTCCTTCTGTGTTGAAGGGTTGAGTAGAGACGAAAATTTAATTTAAATGTCTAGATTTTCATGGATTGTTTGTTGTTTTAGTTTAATATTGTAAAATTTTACATGGTGAAGTTGAGTTTTAAGTTCAGTTATTAATAGTGTCAGACAACTATTGAAAATAGTATTTCCAGGGATGAAACTCTCCTTAATTATTAAATTTTAACATGGCATTGTATAGAGAAATGTCAGTAGTGGTTTGATACAATATATTTATTATTCATTTATATCAAATTTTCTCCAGTATCTAAGGCATTGAAAAAAGTGAACTATCAAAGACTGCCCCGCCGAATCAGATTTAATCCTGTTGAGATACAATCAAAGAAATTTTTTTTTCAAAATTATCTGCCCCTTGCATATTACACCTGTAAAGAATATGTAGTAGTGCATGGTCCAAATGATAAATGTTATATTGTCTCGAACATTGTGTTATGCATTTTATTAATCTTTTCTTTAAACATTTGTTTCAATCTGGTAGCATGGGAGAGAATTTAAGGAAGAGTTCTTTTGATCCATTGGGTGGCAAGAATGTTCTGTAATTCACTTTCAAAATGTACAAAATTTCCTGGGGAGGCTCTGGTTAACAAGCAGTGGTAACCTTCAGGCTAATGCACTTTCCATGGAAATGTCTCAATATTTTTTTCTGTTTTATCCATATAGCCTTGAATTATTTTTTTCATTTATTTGCACTTGTTGCAGTCCTTCCAACAACATTCAAATTGTATCATACTTTTTCCTTCTACACTTTGGATCTACTTCAAAGGTCTCCACATGCTTACTAGCTTTCCCCTCCACCCTTTCAGAAAAGGACAGGACTGTATAGAATTAAATGGTATTTCATTCTGGAGAGTGTACCAAAAGATACAGAAAATGCATTTTTGTTTGAAGGCCACTCTAAAACTCATTCCTGTAGATTGGAAACGGGTTTCCTAAATTCTCCCTGGGCGTTTTTGATGTTTTGCACCTTTAAATTTTTCTGCATACTTTGGTGATTACGAAGCCAGAAATGAAAAGTAATCAAAGAGTAGGTATGTATGAAAGAATACAGAGGGACAGCTTGGAAAATGTAGTGCTTGTTTAATATGAGTATCCAGTTGTTGTATGGTCACTGTAAAACCAATTATACAGCCTCCCTGATAACTTTTGTGTCATCCTACTTTTATAGAAGAATTTTGCTGCATTTATATAGGAAGTATATAACTTGTATCAGTGTAGAAAAATGTTTTATCCAAATACCACCGATATATCCAAATAAGAAAACTAATTCTTTTTGTTCTTTCCTCCCTTTTTAGTTAACATGCCTGTAACAGAATGAATCAGGATGGCTTTTAATTTATATGTAAGTGTTTTTTTTTCTCAGAATATTAATTCATTTTATTTAAACTTGCATTCAATTTGAACTTTTTGCAGAATGTGTTTAGTTGATTTGGAAATTGAAAACATTGTAATTGCTGATACTATTTCAGTTTTTAAGAATTACTTACTTCATTTGTTCTAATTTTCTTTTGGTTACTTTATTTAGATATTCAATTGTTATTTTCACTGTTGACTTTACTGCCATAGTTGTGTTCATTCTGTTATGAGGTTATGAAATTTGGAAAAAATACATGCAAATAATTTTGATCAGTCGTTGCTGCCCACATAGATAAAAATAATTCTTCTGAGAATAAAATTTTAAAATGATAAATTTATTCTCTCCTCTGCATGCTACAGAATATTAAAAGATCCAATATTGTTTTATTTTTCTTAAAATAGATCTATTACAACTGTGTGCATGCATTTCCTTCTGTGTTGAAGGGTTGAGTAGAGACGAAAATTTAATTTAAATGTCTAGATTTTCATGGATTGTTTGTTGTTTTAGTTTAATATTGTAAAATTTTACATGGTGTAGTTGAGTTTTAAGTTCAAATATTAATAGTGTCAGACAACTATTGAAAATAGTATTTCCAGGGATGAAACTCTCCTTAATTATTAAATTTTAACATGGCATTGTATAGAGAAATGTCAGTAGTGGTTTGATACAATATATTTATTATTCATTTATATCAAATTTTCTCCAGTATCTAAGG
>BMAO01027386.1:0-35814 GCA_019973975.1 Trichonephila clavata
TATAATATTTATAATGAAAATATTTATGATTAAGATAGCATAAGATTATTTATTTGATTTTTAGGAAATACAGAAAATATGTGTTAGGATCATATTTCATAATTTAATAAATTTCCTGTTTCTCATTATAGAATTTGGAATCATTTAAACCATAGATTTTTATTATTTTCTTCAACAGATTCTATTAATTAGCCCTGTATTTGTATTCTCATTTTAATTAAGATTTAATTTTCAAAATAAGTAAACTTGGAAATGTTTCGATTTTTATTTTTATTTTAATCGAGCGGAATCTTTTTGAATCACTTTAAAATTTTATTAATTTTTAAAAAAATCAATAAAATTAGTTTAATTTTTATAAATCACTTAATTGCTTAACTTTTGTATTAAAAATATAATTTTTATTATTTGATTCAAATTGTGCTTTAACTCCTTTCTTATCTCTTTCAATCATTTTTTAATAAAATGCAATTAATGTTTTTTAATTTCTCTTAAAGTTACTTGGACTAAATTTCAAACGAATTTGAAATTCGACCTCTTTTATGTGTCACTTTCTAATCATAAATTTATTCAAAAATTTTAACTTAAGAAATATATATTCTTAGTGTACAGCCCGATCAAAAAGTGTACAGTCCGGAAATAATTTATGATAGTAAAATATTTTTAAAAATCTTATTATAAAATTTTATTATATGACTAAACTATTTAATAAAAAAGAAATTTTTCAAATATTCGACAAAAAATCAAATTTTAAAATTAGAAAATAATTTTATCGTATCATAAAAATCGTTTGTAAGAAAAATCAGAGATTTTTTTTAATAAGATAAGATTTGAAAATTTAATTTCATACATTTCTTATTTTTTTTTACAATTTTAACTTCACAAAATAATAGCTTAATCCGTTAATACCAGCAGCAGTTATAATAAAGAAATAAACAGGTGAAACACTAATTTTACAGTTTTCTTCGAATTACTTTATAATATTCTTAAATACTCCACACTTTTCATGTAATTCGTAAAAATATATCCATTATAATGTTTTGCTTTTTACATTGATTCGTATTCGCAAATAATGTTCATGCTTGAAATACGATACATATTTCCTGCATGCATAGTATATTTTAACGTTTAACAGCTGATGAAATAATAAAAAATAATAATTTAAAAACAAATCATAGTATTATTATATATTTGAAGAGTAAAGGTCATAGAAGGATCTTGTCTGGCTTCGTCAGTCTACAGAGGATTAGCAACAGCAATAACAGATAGTTTTTAAAGAACAACACACAAGCATTCCTTCTTATTGCCTATACTATTAATTACCTTTGGTGCTATAATTTTTTAGTTCTAATGAAATTAAGATCTTTTTTCTTATGTTAAAAAGATAACTTATCTTCTTTTTTTAAAAAAATTTCGTTTGATTATAGGGTCTAATTTCAACAATAACTGATAACCTTCTTCAATTCCAACTATTGGTTCACACTCTCCCTATATATATATAATATATATATATATATATATATATATATATATATATATATGTACACTCAAGAGCCAAAACATTATGACCACCCCTACATTTTGCAATGAACTCGCCTGGATGACGTGGAAGGCACGTGATCAGGTGGAAGTGGTAGTTAACTGCTGCTGGAGAGTCTGAAGAATCATTCTTTCACTTACTTCTGTGTGTGATGGGAAAGGTGCGGATCTAAGCGACTTTGATAGAAGGCAGATTGTAATAGCTCGAAACAAGTATTTCCGAAACTGCACGACTCGTGGGTTGTTCGCGATATACAGTTCTTGGTACTTATGCAAAGTGGATGAATGACGGTGAAACCAGCAGTAGACGATTTGGTGTTGGACGTCCACACGCTATCAAAGAAAAAGGTCGTCGGAGACTGTCTCGCATGGTGAAGCAAAACCGGAGTCATACAGTGGCTCAACTGACAGCCCAATACAATGCAGGGCCAAGTAGAATAGTATCGGAGCACACTGTTCAGCGGACACTGTTGGATATGGGGCTACGTAGCAAACGTCCCACTAGTGTGTGCCTTTGCTGACCAAGCGTCATCGCCAACAGCGCCTGCGCTGGGCCCGGGAACACCGCGACTGGTTTATGGATCAATGGGAGAGAGCCTGGTCACAGATGAATCACGGTTTGTCAATCATCACGCCGATGGCCGTGTCAGGATACGCCGTCTTCCAGGCGAACAGTTGCTCCCTCATTGTACAATAGGTCATACACATGCCGGTGGTGGCGGTATTATGCTTTCGGGGACGTTCCCTTGGGACCCGTGTTTGTGGTAGAGCAGACCATGAATGCTACAGGGTATCTGAACATCATTGCGGACCAGTTGCCCCCTTACATGAGCTCTGTTTTTCAGCTGGAAATGGGATGTTCCAACAGGACAACGCCCCGTGTCACAAAGCTAAAATTGTGTTGGAGTGGTTCCAGGAACATGATGCTGAATTCCAGTTAATGTCCTGGCCGCCTAACTCACTGGATCTCAATCCGATAGAACACATTTGGTATGTCATGAGACGGCAGTTCAGAGTTCAAAGACCACCAATTCGCAATATCTCGGATTTGCGTGACCGTTGATCAAACATTTGGTATAATCTGTCTCCGGCCATCTACCAAGGATTTGTGGCATCCATGCCAAGGCGGGTTGAAGCTGTGTTGCGCGCCAAAGGTGGGCCAACTCGTTGTTGACAGGTGCTCATAATGTTTTGGCTCTTGAGTGTACATATTATCTTGTTCAAATTTTCAACCCTTAATAAAATACTTCTTATTCATCCACTCAAGTTCAAATACATTTTTGAAACTTGTATGGTGATGTTAATACAGTTTTTTTTCCAAATATTAGTTCCTTAATTAAATTTAATTAACTATAGATTAAGAGATATATTTCAGTCGATACTATTTTTCTAGATGGCAACACCATTGGATAAAACAGCTTTTATTAAATTCCTTTTACAATTTTATCCATTCCTTTTACACTGTTTTAAGATAAAATCTTACCTACTTTTATTAAAAAAAATGTAATTACAAGTTTAATGTGCTTAAAAAGTTTTTAATGTTAATTTAAAAGGTGTTTTGCCGCTTAATATTGTGATTCTTTCATATATATACATATTTATATTAATTGTAATTATTTAACAAAAGGTAACTAAAATAAAAGTTTTCTTTGTTGACCAAATTAGGATTTGAGTTATATTACTTGTTGCTATACTCACACGAACCTAAAAGCAAAATAGTTCTATCTCTCTCTTCTCCACTATTTCTCTATTCATATCCATAATACCAATACCATAATACCAATTAAGCAAACATCTGTTTGGAAAAAATAAGATATCAAAAATAGCCTCTTCTTGACACTATGTATATAAAAAAACATCTTTAATCTTCATTCCTGAATTAAGATGGACGTTTTCAATAGCGCAAGATGCCACACAAAGAGCCATCTCCGTGAAGCAATCGCAATTGAAAAATTGACCAATTATCTGCTCTCATGATAAATACGAGCTACAATAGCATTTCTTGATTGATAAGCGTTCTCGGGGAGTCGCAATAACAATGCCAAAGAATAACAAAACCTCATCCATCATATGGGATTAGTACAGCAGCACCGGTTGCTATGGCAACCAAGTTTTATCGTGAGGATGGTGAATGCAACACGCCCGATTTTATTACGTCCTTAGCAAAATGAAAGCGAATTGCTAATGCGAAACGATTTATTTTATTCGCTCTTGCCTAATGAGAGAGCTTCTTAACGATGATATTATGTTGTTGTTCTGATATTTTATGGCTTATATCTTGAAATATACATTTTTTTTTTTTTTACGGTAACAGATAGATTGAAATAATTTTATATCATCAACATGTCTTTATAAGTTTTCAATGGCACCCTCATTACATGTCGTTAAATAACTTTATTAATGCGACAATTGCTGCATTACATGTTAAATAAGTTTATCAGTATTTGTGCATACGATAATTGTGATAAATTTTTCATTTGAACCTTACGAATAACAGATATACTGGAAAATAACAATAAGACTCGTCCTATTGAGGCTATGCTTTCATCTCTTCAAATTTAAACTTTATATAAATTTGTTTTATTTGCCCTAACAATGCATTTCTTTCCTAATTTTCTGTTTTATTTTATGTATAATTGCCTACTTTATAAATTCTTAAACACATACAGAATTTTTTTTCTTTTGAAATATACAAAACTTAATTAGAAAGATTTCATTTAAAAAATTAGCTTGCGTAGTAAGTTTCTATGATAAAGTGAAGTTTGAAAATAAATGGAATTCCTTTTCGAATAAAAGATTTTTTTTCAATCTTTAAAGGGGGAAAGAATTTTCTTAATTTTTAAGGTAAATGTTTTCAAAGGTAAATTTCGTATATTCTCGATTATAAGTACTATTAAGAACGTTAAAAAGATTTTCAGTTTCATAAAAAGGAAACGATTTTTTTAAAAATTTTATAATGATTCTAACAAGCAGTATGGAACAAAAGCAGATTATTTTAAGTTAGTTTAAAGTTAACAGTTTTGAGTTTAAGAATTTAAAATAACCCACAACCATAATATCTAAATCAGTGATCTCCAAACTTACTATTCCAATGGACCATTTTTTATTCCAAACATTTGGACTTGAACCACTAAATGAAATAACTATTTTAAAATGCATAACAGAAACATTACAATTTTAACTTTGATATCCTGGTAAATGATGGCAAATGAAAATAAAAACTATATACTGATAACCATTTTGTAATAAGTCTATTTTATATATAACCACGTTAAAGTACTTTATCTTGTTAACAATACAAAGCATAATATTGCTTTCGGTTCAAAACTAAAGAAAATTTGTTGAATTCACCTTACATCTCTCAACTTTTTATACTACCATGCTTTAGACCAGTTATTGCATTTAATGTCGTTTCAATTTTTACCTCTTAAAAGCCGCACTCACGATGAAGTTTGTCATCACTTGTACTTTCTATGCCTATCTATAATATTTTACTCTAAAATTTTTTAACACGTAAAACTCATGAATAATTTATTTTAACTTTCATAAAAATGGAAATAGGACACAATTTTTTTTTTATATCAGACATTTCGCGAAACCACTAAAGTTGTCCACATACCCCAAATTAATTTTAATTTGCCATGAACTCCTTCAGCAGTCACAAGGACCCATAGGGATCTGGAAGAATCACTTCGAAAAACTATAGTCTAAGTATCCGTCGACAGTGATTGAAACATATCATTTTTCTAATCATACAAGCAAGTTCTATAAACTAAAGCTACTCAAATTTTTATCTACAGAGTTAATTTTGGCCTAGTAAAACAGATAGAATATCTTTTAAGAGAAAGTGAATTAAATAAAAAAATATTGATTATTAAATTTCCAATAATAATAAATAAGAAGCTTAAAAATAGTAGAATAATATCCTTCCAACCCTTTAAGATTTTTCTAAAAATATGGAAGTTTTCTAAAAACTATACTAAGTTTTCTTCTGCTTAAATATTAGAAAAATATTTTAAAAAATTAGATAAAATTTTGAAATAAAAAAATCTTTTTACTAATTTATTAAAAATAATCATTTTAAGCATTATATAAAAGATAAACCAAACATATTATAAATTATTTGGAGAGAAGAATCTTAAGAAATCTCTATCAAACTTCCATCACTAAGGAAACACTCATCTTTAAGAAAACTCTATCAAACTTTTCCATCAATAATTACATATAATTCTTAAGCTTCTGTGTAAATTTCCTCTCAGAGAAAAAGTTCTTTGAATGACACATTTAAAACGATACATGTGACATAAAAAGGTTAATTCACAAGAAAAAAAGCATTAAATCTTTTCTACGAAGTCAAAAAATATTGTTAAAAAAAAACTCTTTTATTTTAACCGGATACAAATTCATTTCCAACGAAGTCTAAAATAATCAATTTCCAAAAAGTACAACCAAAATTTTCTTTATATCTCTGTTTCATTTAATAAATTTAGCTGATTAAACAACATACACCTGTCGACCTGTTTTATTAAAACAGCTGCAATGCAGTAATACAGATTTTGAAAGCGTTGAACATGATTTAAATGGCCAACACACGATTTCGTTAAGTAAATAAAGAAAAAGGTGTCAAACCCTCACGAAACCTCTCTCAGAAATATATCAGAGCTCAACTTTCAAAACAGACGTGGAAAGGGTATTTAAAACAGTCAATAAAAACCAACTCTTACGTACAAAGTTGCAACTTAAAAGTTTAAAATGAATAAGTGTGACATTGGGAAAACAGCCAAACAACATAAAATATTCTAGTTTTGATATCACATGTTATGTCCCCCTCAAGATTACTCCCTACTCCAAACCCCCTGATTGTGATTCACAGACGTGTGACGTCACCTGGCAATAGGTTACGCTTACGATTTCCTGTTTTTGTTGGCCGAAGTCCCAAATGAATATTGATTTCTTCTTTCGTTTTCAGTCTGCTCACGAATGCTGCAGACGTTTTTAGGAGAGGAATTAATTCAAAGTACAAGGAAATCCCATTTTGAGAACAAGGACTCGAAACTTGGAGGTGGGGGAGACCTAAAATCGAAAGATAGAGAACAAAAAGAATGGACTAAAGCCTTAAACAAAAAAAAAATGTTCTAAAAACGTTTTTTTATTTTTTCATTTTTTTTTTAATAAATTATACAGTAATCCTAGTTTCATTTTAGAAGACAAGAATTATTAACCAGTTTCAAGAATTTTGGACACATCGAAAAAATTTTCTATAACAAAATTATACTTTGATTTAAGGTAACTGACTGCGTTCGGAGCCGTGATTTAGAAAACGCGCATAAATGAATGATTTTTTTCAATTCCTACTATTATATCACTCTCTTCCTGTATATATATCTTGTTCAAATTTTCAATCATTAATAAAATAATTTCTATTCATCCATTCAAGTTCAAACACATTTTTTAAAACTTGTACTGGATGACAATTGATGTTATAGTACAGTTTTTTCAAATATCTATTCATTATTTTTTAATTTTAAAGCTATTCTGCGTTACTCCTGTCGAAGTTACAACTGGCTGCAACAGATGGCGCCAGTACGTTTTTCTAACGAAGAGGAATTGATTTAAAAAGAAAATTTTATATTACTTGTTATATTTAAAGTCAGTTGAAGTAGAATCTATGTATAAAATTGTTTTAAGAGTATTGTTACAAGAAAAAATTATTTAAATGCAATTTTTCAGCAAAAAATGAAGAAAGAAGGTTTCAAGGAAGATTTTCAAAACATTCGCTTTTCACGAAAAATGCCTTAATAATAATAATATTTTGCCTCCATTATAGCTAGGACTTCTACACCGAGGTTGAATTAATTTTTTTGAAAAATTCACATTATTTTAAGAGTTACAGTTAATTGAAACAATAATGAGTGCTTTTTTTTGCTTAAAATTCCTCTGACATATTAACATATGAATATATATATATATAAATCCGCTTCTATATATTTTAAACATTTTGATCAACCCCGTTATAGAAGTCTTAGCTGCATTGAGGTAAAATATTATCATAGAAGCATTTTTCATGAAAGAATATTTTGAATGTTTCTTTCTTAATATTTTGCCAAAAATTGGACTTTTAATAATTTTTTTCTTCTAATAATATTAGTAAGACAATTTATATATATATATTCTAATTCAACGGACACTAAATATCAAAAAAATTACCCATTTATACGCATTTTCAAAATAAAAATTTCGAGTGTAGTCAATCATCTTAAAATATTCTTCTAGATTAAATTCTTTTTAAAACAAAAATAATTACACTCAGACTTGGAAATAAATAGTACTTCTATAAATACGAAATTATTACTGATTTTTTGACACCGACTTTACAGTTTATCATTTTCTTTAAATTTAGCACAGTTTTGCTTTCCCTCCCTGTAAAATTTATGATTTTTCTATTATTATAAAAGAATTATTTCTGAGAGACCGCCATTAATTTTTCCCGTATTTCACTTTCATAAAAAAACAATAAGGAAAGAAAACTGAAACAGATGATTTAGCCTTCCTTTATAGTAAAAAGAAATAATGCCATCAAATTCAGAATAAATATATTTCATATTTTGCAATTCATAATAAATAAAAAATTTCCTTCTTCTATTTCCAAGTTTCTCCACCTTTTTTTACTTGCGTATATTGAATATTCTGTGCTACAATAAATGTAAAAATTTTTAAATTACTTCATCACTTAAGAATATTCGGAAAATGATAGTTCATAAATAAAAAAGGAAAAAATGTAAAATAGTTGCTCTTAACAAGAAGTCATGACCTCATACGAGCGAAGAAGAAAACCTGAATAACATAATATAAGAAATAAGAATTAAGGTATCCCAAATCGTTTCCCGTCAAGATCCTTTTATGTAAATAGCATCTTTTATCTTAAATTCAATCTAAGTATGTCCACATTCGCATCTTTTTTCCGCGTATCTCTTGAGATTACACATTTAACCGTACCTCTGGGGTACACGTACCCACAGAATGAGTAACGCTTTTTTAAGTAGTTATTTCTGTCCTTCCAATAGCTAAAATAGAAACATTGTTGTTACAAATACAAACTTTGTTTTAAAAGGTAATGTAAAAATAAAGATGTTTAAATGTGTAGGGTGATGGGATTTTTTAAACTTGCTATTTTAAACTTTAAAAACATAGAATGCGGTAGCGCAGCTGTTTTTACCCAGGTAACGCGGGTAAACTTCCCATAATAGTGAAAAATTTTACTAACAAATGTCAAAAAGAAGCCTTGTATTCAACATTTCAACATGCATTTAAGCAACAAAGAAACTTTTGGTTTTCTTTCTCAGGTTTTCTTTCTTTTCCTTTTCCAAAATTAGTTCTGTAAGACATCCTTATATGAAGTTTTTCTGTGTAATCAAATAACTTACTAAGAATATTGAAAAACAAGAATTTGCATAAAAAGGATTGAAACAGCCATTTGCATACACTTTTCTCAATTACCTTCAACTTTTTCTTAGCCATATAGTATACATACTCTCTGATATTCAACCAACCAAATCAGAGGGTAAGATAACCAATTACTTCGTTTCACTTCAATAAACTTCAATCAACTTATTTGTCTATATTTAACATTCAATGGTAAACATTTTATAAATGTACCTTCATATTTTTTTCTTCCACTAAATCTTTTTTCATTGTTTCAGAGATCACGAACCAAAAGAAACGTCTTATATTCCTAATTTATGTTAAGGTTAAAACAGATTATTACAATAAAGAATATACAATTGATTATTTTTTTTAAATTTATCTTAACACTACTTCCTTATTGTACTCAAAGGATGGTCAAATAGCTTCCTGTTTCAATTGTGCTTGAATTATAAGATCAATAAATAAATACGAAATTTCTAGTGCGTCATCTTTTATTTTCATTGGTTCGTATAAATTGTTACTCGTAAAAAGAGACAGTTATACCATATGTAAATATTGATTGCTTTAAGCATCGAATTTATAATTAGAACGAATATTATACGTTTAGTTAACTTAATTGGTTGCAAGTTATTAATGCAGTGAATGAAATTCTTCAAAACGCCTTTTAAGTGTATATAGATTTTAATAATGTAAATAAAATACAATTGTTACATCATGATTATATAAAACAGTTAACAAAATCGAAATTTTTTAATTAACTTCAATAAAAATACCGTGATTATATATTTTTATTTTTATATTAAAATTTCAAAAAACATGATTAGAAATCTATTCGAAAAAGAAATAATAAAAATCATTATTATACCCGAAAGGAAAGCAGTAGAAAATGATTTTTCATTCTTTCATGAACATGATGCAGAAAGTTTTAAATATAGCAAAGTACTTTTATATGAAATCAAATACTCTATATCAGGGGTGGCGAACTTTTATGGAACAACGTGCCATTTTTTCTACAGAAATATTTAATTAGGTATTCTCGTACCACCAAATAATTTTAACTTTTGATTATTGGGAAATACTAACAACTCAAAACTCTTTATTTACAACGAAAAAAATACATTTTGCATTGTACAGTATTAAATGATACTATCACTCTAATGCTACTTTAATTTGTGCGATTCACAAATTAAAGTAACATTACAGTGACTACTGTTGTTGCCGATTAGATGACAAATAACTTATATTAGGATTTTAAGATGTTACTTTTAGCAGAATGCATGCTGAGTTGGAGTCATCTACCAAACGGTTTCCAAGCGAGTCTTTAATGTTATTTATCTCTGAAAATAATGACTCGCAGGCATAGTTAGATGAAAATATGGTTAAATGAGCATATATGAACCCCAGCTTCTTCAAACAGTTAAATGATTGTAGAATTGAATTCCATGTTTCTAAAATTTCGTTATTCGAATTTTTATTTATGTTGCTTGTTAATCTTTTTGTTTCAATCAATTCTAACTTTTTTCTTGTTTCAATAAGTTTTTGTATCCATATGGAACTGGACTGGAAATCAGTCAATGGCATTTCAAATTCTTCAATTTCCAGCCAATCGAATTGGGACAAGTTCAGTTTATCATATGAAATTGTATCAGGGTTACATAATAAACTTGAGCTTTTCCGATAATTCTTTGAACTGAGAAGCTCTCGCTGAAAATTCCTTGACGAATCCATTGACGAATCAATTCCGGAAATACTTTGAACTAAAATGCAAACCATTTTGTTCGGTGGCGTGCCAAAAATATTGTGTCGTGTGCCATCAATGGCACGCGTGCTATTGGTTCACCATCTCTGCTGCTCTACATACTTTAACAAGGAGTGTGATGAAAGAATCAGTGTAAAATAATGAATTAATACAGAAATTAACGCTTAGGATGCTAAAGGAAATTTATTTGTAAGGTATCCGACTACTTGCGACAACTTCTTTTAAAAAATGGTGATATGGCGATTTTGTTTGCAATTTTTAGATTTCTTTAGTACATTTTAAGAAAAATAGGCTAAAGTTAAGAAGATAAAAAGAAATTAGTATTACTAAAATGGGAAAAATTGTTAAAAATTTACAAAAAATTACATAAACCCTTCGGTACAAAAAGTTTATGAATAAATTTTCAATTTGGATGTGTTGCTATGTTACTCATTTTTGAAACCTTCAGGATAAGAGATATTTTAATTTTTATACAGATACTAGAGCACTTTATCTCAGTTACTAGATGAAATTGCTTTAAAAAAAAACAGTGACTATATTCCCATAAGGGACTGCAAATGTTGCAATAAA
Source organism: Trichonephila clavata (assembly GCA_019973975.1). Taxonomy (NCBI): domain Eukaryota; kingdom Metazoa; phylum Arthropoda; class Arachnida; order Araneae; family Nephilidae; genus Trichonephila; species Trichonephila clavata. The sequence continues at coordinate 11,291 of BMAO01027386.1, forward strand.
AGGGTAATTGATAAATCTGAAGGTTAAAAGACTTCTATTATTATACAGAACATACACAAAAATGTTCAGTTACTTATTTTCAAAATTTTTTTGAGCAATCGCTGTCCCTGTTTGAGAATTTTAAAAAAGAACACATTGCGGGTAAAACGCGCTTTGAAGTAGAACATCTTTCTTAAAGTAATGGAATCTGTTTTTATTAAGGCATTTATAGTTTTTGTTCTAGTGAATGGAAAATAATAAACGGTATTTTTATAAAGCTAATAAGATGGCCTATAAAATAAAATCATAAAAAAATTTTGTCAATTTTTGCAAAATTCACAATATTTTCTTAGGTAGTCGGATACATTAATTTCAAAATAAAGCAGTTTGTTAAAAATTAACAGTAAATAAATTATAAATAAATAAAACCTTTTAAGAGGTAATGTTATTGCGATCCTCTGTGAGCACACTAATACGATACAATTGTTTTCTACCAATAATTTTAAAATTACACTTCAATAACTTCAAAAATGTAACATGAAAAGTATTCACAAGAATTTTAGAATAAATATAAATTCAATGAGAGACAACAAAATTAATATTATCAGTCATGTATATATATATGCATGAAAAATATAAAATGCATCTAAAACATGAAAAGATGAATAATAAAAACAAAATACAAAAATCGCAAAACATACTAATTATTTAAAAGGAAGAAAATTAATACAATTAAATAAAAATTTAAAAAAACAACTAAAGAGTCAAAAAACAATTTTGGACTTAAGCCCAAACAAGTGGGGTGATTTGATGTTACCTCCTTCGCCCTTTGCGACTCGGTAAGTTAAAAACTCCAAACAGAATATAGACCAAAAGAAAAAAATCTTATAGAAAAAGAATACACTGGGCAAAAACTCTCCGATAATTCAATGAGAAGTTAACTTATTTAAATTTTTTGCAGTATATCATAAAATGTTAAAGAAAAAAATTTTAAAACTTTACACACAAATGTGTGCGTGAGTGTGAAACCTATTATATCACTTTGAATTATAATGGAGGCCGCGGCAGCCTAATGGTCAAGGTAACGAACTCGTGGCCAGCGTATCATGGGTACAAGCCTGTACCACTGAAGACCCATCGCACAGACGGGGCCAATGCACGTTAAATACGTCCAAGCTCAAAGTCCTCTCCTTGATGTAATGAGGAAGTTAGAAGAGAGGGGTGCCAGCTTGGGTGTCGTCCTCGTCACTTGGCCATGGTTAAACACTACAATGTCCGTCTCCAAAAGCCCTCGAGTAGATGAATAGTGCGATGTTAACTTTCACTCACTCATTCATTCAAGGAATTATAATGACTATTGTACAGTTTTACAGATAAGTTTCCTAAAAAATAGCATAATCTATGTTTCTCCGGTTTTTAAGACAATAGCAGTTCATATCATCAAATATACCGAAAATAATTTCTGACAGGAAAATAATATTTGCCAATCGCAATGCTTCGCATAAGAAAAATACTTTTAATATAATGCACAATTTATTATATTCGGGACTTTAAAAATTAACACTAACAAAGTGAAAGAGAGAAAAATATCCAACATCCATTTATATCCAATACACTTAATCGATCCTTCACTCAGTCTGTAATTTACTATGCACAGCTGTTACCCATGATATCGACTGAAACTTGGGAATACTGTCTGTTTTCCACACTTTTTCTTCCTCCGAGAGAAAGAACGCTCTTTTGCAAGAACATTGAATTTGTCAATCCATCAGTTCGTCTCGTTCTTTTTTCTTTGTGAAAGCTTCCGTTCCTGCTAATGGAACCCAAGTGGGCGTGATTTACTCATTGCCCTTTTCATCCCCACCTGTATACTAGTATAAGCCTTTCCCACAAGCCAACTTTCACTGAGAGCTTTGTTGATTTTATTGATGGAGCGTAACGGATGATGAGTTCTTGGCTCACACACATTTCTCAGAACCTTCACCTTGAATGAGTTTCAGAAGAAATGCAAGGTGTTTGTAGTTTATATCCAGCATTTCAGTGGTTCATATTTGTGTTAGATACTGCGAGATGAGTTGCATCCATTGTGTTTTTATCTGGAGATGTGAGATACACCATGCAATTACATTAAAAGGTCGTCAAATACGCAGAAATATATGCAAAATGTGAAAGGAAAAAACAAATGTTGAAAGGTAAACAGCAAACATCAATAATAAGGATCTAATTAAGGAATCCTTTACACTCGCCAAATTGTTAAACTCAAGGTATTTCATATACTCGTATATATGTATAAACCAAAAGTTTTTAAGATTCCCCCCCCCCAATTAGAGCTTTATTCATATCATTCAAAAAATATGTTCAATAACTGAAAATAATCAAATGAGTAACATACAAAAAAACAGCGTTTCATTTTGAATTTCTTATGCTCTCAGATATACTTAATAATAATATAAACTTGCAACAGTTCAAAATCCAAGAATCTAAGTAATTACATGTGACAGACTAAGAAGTAAATAATAATTTTTTATTAAAATAATTTACAAGTTTTCTCAGTTTGAGATGTATAACAAATTAGGCATCTGCTAGGAATAAACAAAAATAGAGCTTAATAAAAAAGAGGGAAATATAAAATTCAAGTAGTCATTTAATCAATGTACGAAGTTAATGGATAGTGAGTTAGTCATTCTTTATTAACGTCGCGCTTAAAGCAACACGAGAGCTATTAGCAATAAAACTCGTAATTCTAAACTGCGATCCAGTGACGAGGTTAACACCTGAGCCAGCATCATACTCTCCTAACTTCCACACAACGCCAAAGTGAGGATTTTGAGTCAAGACGCATTAAACGGGCATTAGCTCCTCTACACGGAGAGTCTTCAGTTGCATCAGAATTCAAACCTCGGCAACACTGACCACGAGTCCGGGACGATGACCACTAGTGTACCGCTGCCATTACGGAGTAGCAATTATTCCTTAATTTAAAAAAATCGAGATAAATTAAATCTAGTCAATCTCATAACCAGAGAGTACAATCATATCTACTCATTTTATAAATCTCCTTTTTGTACACCAGTTTTTAGCACATTTTTATACATTACCTCGGGAAACTAACCTGAACTCGCCATAAAAAGTAAAAATTTAAAAAATAAAATCCTAATACGCGAAGAAATAAAAAATAAGAACGAACTCTGCGCATTGTCCCACAGTAAAAAGTTCGGATGCAACAATATGATCGAAGATTTATGATCAGAATTATTGCAAAAGCTATTGAACGACTCCATTCGCACTCCCTACCCAACCCCTGTTTCACACATAATTCAATTGTGTAAGGTAGAGGGTTGACAATGCAGCCCTGAGGGGCTTTGTTCATTGTACCTCAGTGCTATTTAGGTGTGTCTTAATTAAAATGTACTTTTTCAATAAATATGTGAGTGCACTTTAGAATTTTCAATTACTGAGGGTTATTAAACTGCACTTCAAGCTGGTCACTTGAAATTAAACTAATTCATATATTTTTTATAGTTAAGTAGTACTTAATAAATTACATTTTTGTTCATAATTAAAGATATCAAAATACTAACAATTAAAAATACTTTAGAAGCGGCATTAGTCTGAATGACGAGCACAAACAGGAATTTACATTGGATACCCAGAAATTTTCTTATCGTTTTTAAAAGAGAAAAAGCAGACACAACTTAAAAATTAAAGGTTTAATACATAAACTATCAGCCGCTTCTAAAAAGATTCTTATTATCACTAATTTTTAACTATCAAACTATTAAACTGGTTTTGATTGATATCGCTTATTTCATATCATTTCGGTATCTTTTATTAACCAGTAGCCAGTTTTAAAAGATTTTTATCTGCAATTCTTTTACTTTTAAACGATCAACAGATTTGAGTCGTTACCATCGGATTTAAGGTATCCGACTACTTGCGACAACTTTAAAAAAAATGGAGATATGGGGATTTTTTTTCTTGCTTTTAGATTTGTTTAGTGCATTTTAAGAAAAATATGCTAAAATTGAGAAGAGAAAAAGAAGTTATTATTATTAAAATGGAAACAAATGGGTAAAATTTACAAAAAATAACATAAACGCGGCCCATTCTGTACCAAAAGTTTTTGAACAAATTTTCCATTTTTCAATTCTGATAAGTTGTTATGTTATTCATTTTTGAAATGACCTTCAGGATAAGAGATATTTTAATTTTTACAAAAATTAGAGCACTTTATCTTAGTTATTATATGAAATTGCTTAAAATAACAGTGATTAGATTCATATAAGGGGCTTTAAGTTTTGTAATAAAACAGTGATTGATAAATCGGAAGTTAAAATACTTTTAAATATTATACAGAAACATACGCAAAAAATTTCAGTTAATTATTTTCAAATCTTTTTCAGCAATCGCTGTCTTTGAACATTTTCAAAAAAACACATTTCGAATAAAACGCGCGTTTTAAAGTATGACATCTTGCTTAAAGTAATAGCATCTGCTTTTACTAAAGAACTTGTAGTTTTTGTTCTAGTGAACAGAAAATAATAAACTTGGTATTTCTATATATGTAATAAGATGGCCTACAAAATAAAATCTTTAAAAATTGTCAATTTTTAGCAAATTTCACAATTTTAGAGTAGTCGGATACCTAAAGGTATACAAAAAAATTTACCTCTGATTTATAAAGATATTCAGTTACATTTGCTAGGTAAAAAACTTAATTTTGATGCAATCAATTCAAGAAAGAATCTGTTGTGTTAGCTCGACGATATTCTTATGAGATGATGAATATTGAAATAGACAACTATAAATGAATATAATTATTATATATATATATATATAGCTTTTTAATAATTTTACGATTTTCTTTCTCCATCAATGTTAAATTATGAATAGTAATCTGAGGCATTTGAATAATTTCATATTAATTAATATACAACAGAAAATTATACGAAATGACTTTTATCTGAAATATTCTTTATTATTATTCATATATTTAGAATGCATATCCATTTTCATTTGAAAAATTCTAAATTTGTAATATGTGTATGAAATAGTAACTCAAAAAAGGAAAAAAACATTTGTAAAAACAATGTGAAAACTAAAGATATTTTTAAATATGTTAAGGAAAACCAAAGAAAAAGAATACCTGAATCACAAATACAGATATTTAAAAAATGTATCACTGGCAATCATATCTTTTCAAATGCATTAATCTTTTTTTAATTCTGCAATAAATTATTTACAGAGAATGTAACTCTGTAACCACTCTCGTCATTGTATCTGTAACTACACAAAGCAGTAGAAGTGATCCCTCATCCTTAATATAGGCCACGTGAGGGAAGAATATGGTCGCTATTAAAAAACCATCCATGTTCTTTGTTCTAAATTTTTACTAACGATATTTGTTGTCTTTGTGTATCTAAATTAATAAATATCGTAAAATCCGGCGTATGACGCGCATTTTGAGCACAAAAAATATGATCGAAATTTAGGGGTGTGCGTTATACGCCGGATATAAAAATGTTAGCTTCAAAAATTTTTAAAAATGTGCGTTTAAAAAATTCAACTTCTGTATAGAATCGGAATACTGTTTATTTAAAAGAAATGACTACTTAATGAATTTAAAGAGTTGTTCTAGAAGTATGCTAGTTTTTTTTTTTTCAACTGTCTTAAATAATACCTCGAATAAGTGACTTTAAAACATAACAGAATTGCACACATACATTTCAGGTTCCTTCGTAAAGAAAGGGGTGCACGTTATGTACGTCGAATATACCTAAAAATTAGAAAAATGTAGCTAAAAAGTATAGGTGCTCGTTATACTCAGGATTTTACGGTAATTGTTGCACTAAACTACTTCATTAAACCCAACCCCGAATTAACCATGTTTAGTTTAATATTTAACGTCCAACGTTCGACAATGCTACCTTTACAACTCGTACATAATTTAATCTCAATTTTCAGGGTAATTTTCAATATTTGAATTCAAAAAGAAAAATTTACAATCATAAAAGCAATAAAATTACTGCAAAATCACAAACATGAAAATGGATTGCTCACACTTTTAAGAATCTGAAAAATTTTCATGAATATAAAATATGCTTAAATATTTATATCCCTCTCAAATCTGATTTAAAATTCATTTTTATACCAAAAGTAGTACAATACAGTCAATTTACGGGTCTGCTTTATTCAACTACTCTATCATTCAAACGTTGGCGATAAAAATAGGGAAAAAAGAAAGAAAAAACGGAGGGCAATGCTTCATTCCGAGTGAGATGTAAAATGATTTTTCCCCAACACTTGAATTAAGGTTAGCAATTTCCCCTCCCAAATGGAAACAACTTAGCTCCTTTCACACGCAACTACGCTTCCGGGATTTTTCCCTTTCATTTTCATCCAACCAATTTGAGTTCGAAATTGCTTGTGTTAAATGTTAAGTTCCTGAAATGTAATTTTGAATTCTAAAAACTACTTTATTGGGGGAAAAAACATTACGAGATAGCACCTGTTTTGAACAAAAATGAAAAAAAATTGCACATTTTAACTTCTTTATTAAGTTAAAAAAAACTTATTTTAAATTCATGATTGATGCAAAAATGCAAGAAAAAATTGCCAATTGTATTTAAGTATTTTTATTTGAAGAGAGAAACAAATTATGTGAGTTGTAAGAGGAAAGGTTCAGTTGGATAAAAAAAATAATCATCCCTCTTATCTTTTCTCATGTATTTTTTTATAAAATGCAATAAAATTAGAGAGTGAATACATTTCGTGGTGTTTTTGAACTGCAGTTTGAACAACTCACGATATTTATTTTTAAATCAAATTATGTAACCTCTCATGAAACATTTCTATAAAAAAAATCATCAAGATAACATACAAAACATTTTCGCTTAATCAACATCATGTTTCCTCATATGTAATTAACATTAAAAATTTTCACAAAAAAACGTTACTAATCTTTTTTAATTTAGTTACGATACGTGACAGAGTATTAGCTATATTTTCATAAAACTAATCTTTAAAAGATTTTCATTTTTAAAATTATATTGTATAGACATTATAAATTATATTGTAACAGATTATTCCGTATATTGTGTAAACTGTACTGTAATTATATTAGTTACGTTACAAACGGGGAATGTTTTTTATTATTAATAATTTTAAAATACACATTTCTAAATTTAAAAAAGTAAGATTTTTAAGGGAAAGATACAGGCATTTGAACTTTGAATCAAAACAAGATATTTGAATGCACTGTTTTGATTCAAAGAAAAATTTTAATACTCTTTCTAATAATACGTAATAAATAAAAATGCACATTAAATTTCTTGGCTTTCACTTAAGCTCAGTGCCTTGCGTCATACGATCGCAGGAATTCTTTCAGTTTAAGAACAATTTTTTATCAATGTCTTTTATTTGGAAATTTAGATAAAAACTTTGGTTCGTATCTGAAATTATCCGAATTTTTCACGACCCCTTTAAAATATATATTTTTTAAAAAAACATAACTTTTTTGCTATACATAAGAGAAAAAATTAGTACTATTTTATGAAACTCTTTTGTTTAGTGAGAAAAGAGAGAAAACATTTTTTCCCACTCAAATATAAAAATTAAATAGTATTTTTAACCTTCTTTTGTTGAACGTAGTAGGGTAAATCACGATAACATGAAGAAAAAAAATATATTGTTAATTGGAAACCTACGTATGTGAAAAAGATGTTCTATGGTATAAAAATTAGAAGAAAAAGTAATAAAAAAAATAATTTCATAATTTTATATTGCCACAAAGTGGTGAATTTTCGAAAAAATGGAATAAGACTTAATTTTGCTCAGATGAGTTTAGACTCAAAATAAAATTATTTTTCAACAATATAAACAACTAAAAGCGATGATTACAGATAAATGAGTACTGAATATAGTACTATATGCATTGTACCATCTCATAACCCCTACAGTCTCTCCCTGCACGGTCGAATCAGTCCAATCAAAGCTTTTTTCCGTATTTCAGTTTATCTAATGTTATTTTAATAAAATGTAATGTTAAAGATGCTGTTAAATGTGCCTGATGTTTTTTCCCTTGTAGCTATTTAGTAAGTGTTCATCACAATAAATGTTAAAAAAAACATTAAAATGCTAAGTTCAAATAACTAAACTCCATTTTCTTTGTGAAAGAAAAAATAAAAATTAAACTTGTATTTTTCCTTTCACTTATATACTAGAGAACATCTTTTCCACATAGTTAGTTTTTGAAATGCTGAAAATAAATGTTCGATCCCTCATAAAGCAAATGATTTTTTCAATTCCTACTATTCGCTCACTCTCTCTATATATTTATCTTGTTCAAATTTTCAATCGTTAATAAAATACTTTCTATTCCTCCAATCAAGTTCAAATAGTTTTTTTAAACTTGTAGTGGATGATACTTGATGTTAATACAGTTTTATCAAATATTAATTAAATGAAAAATAAATTAATTACCGGTTTTCGACGCCAACTTAAATTCGTCTCCTTTGTTGTAACAATGTAACTGTTAAAACAATAACAAAAGTTGGCGTCGAAAACCGGTTTTTCAGCCAAACTAGCCAAACCGGGGGTGCATTGTTACAACAATGCAGACAAATCATGCTCTTTTTCAGTTCCTACTATTTAAGTTCACTCTCTCCCTATATATACTAGCTGATATACCCGTTCTTCGTAGGGGTGAATTGAGAAATTAAACAATACAGATTGAAGGATAAAGAAGTATTTAATCAGTTAATTTAATGTGAATTGGAAATGTAACAAAAAAAAAAGCTTTTTGCATATCTCAGCTGAACAAAAAAACATATTTGTTAAATTTTATTTTAAGTCTGTAGATCTAATAGCTGATAAAAAGGATTTTTTTTTTTTGTTTATAACACCCCGGAACTCTCTTGTGGATCGATTTTTGAAAGCACCTTCCTAAGCTGATCTTGCCCAGCAAAAGTAACACATTGTTACAAATTTTGTGTAATTAACGCTTAAAATAGTGTAAATAATTTATATCTGGATGTGTAATACGTTAACATTACTTTCTGTTGTATTTATTTTATGTAAAAATTGTAATATTCGCAAGCAACGCCTTTCCTTACATTATAAAGGCGATTCAATGAAAACATAACGAAATGTTAGCGATACAGCCAATTTGGCATCATTTTTGGTGACCCTGTTGGCAACTTGGCAATGGATTGAATGGTGCAGAAGTTGATACGCTATAGCGCCACCTGGTGGGGAACTACAACAAAAAGGATTGCACAAAAACCTTTTCTAAAATGAATACATATATTTGCCAATTTTCATAGTGATCGGTTGAGAATAAATTCATAAAAAAAAACATACATTAAAATAAATTATCAATTTTTATTGTATTTATGGTTCACTATTTTGGTGATAATGGCTTACACATAAAAGTTAGATATATGCTCTCGCGAGCTTTTTTTTTTTGTATACATGATTATATACGTATAAATCTAACGATTTTTACAGGGCACGCCAGAATAGCTCGCAGTTAGCAGAATTTTTTCCTACTTACTTGACATTTATCGTTATATTTTGGACACTTCACATAATATCTTTATAAATTATAATCTATGTGTTATTCTGATGTATAAGCTATAATATTATTGTAAAGTTTCATCAAAATCCATTCAGTTGTTTTTGCGTGAAAGAGTAACAAACATCCATACATCCAAACACTTTCGCGTTTATAATATTATTAGTATATAGTATAATAAAATGAAATAAAATAATAAGACATAATTATACAACCGACAAAGCTAAAAGGTAGAAATCAAATTCTAAGAAACATAATTAGAAAATAAATGGTGGAAATGAATATTCTTCTAGATTTGAATAAAAATATATATAACAGGAAACGGAGTTAGTACTTTTAAAATGGAAGAAATCAAAAGAGTCTATGGACTAAAATAGAGACCTATTATGATTTCTAAGGCTGTCGCTGAATTAGGACCAGCGAAATTAGGTTTCAGTTACTTTATGGACCCACCTTCCCCGTACAGCAGAAATGTTCGACTTAATAGAAAAAACAGAGCCATGTTGAAAAGTTAGACCTAAAACTAACACACGTGTATTTTGCACCAGACAGTAAAATAAAATTAAAGTACGAAAAGAAAGGTTTCCTTCAAAGAGATGAATATTTTAAGGAAAAACTAAGCAAAAAGCTTATATGTAGAATGCTAACCAAATTAGAAATAAAGACAATGCATCTTAGTCAAAATTCAAATTTTCAATCGTTAATCAAATACTTTTCATCCATTCAAAGTAAGAATTGACAGATTTTTTTTTATTTTACTTGTTTTAGAAATAAAAAGAAAAAGAAAGAGAAAATTTTAGAGTCAACTATCGAATAAATCCATTCTTATATTTTTTTCCATCATCCATAAAATTCACTTTCCTCCCCCTGAAGCATTATTCTATATTTGCAAAAAAAAAACGAATTTCCTGAAGTGTGACGAACGATAAGAATTCATTTTAAGGCATCCAATACTTCTAAACCATTTTCATCAGCTGCTGACGCAAAAAATAAAATGTAGTTCTTCCGAAAATATATATTATAGCATGCAGCAATCTGCTGTCACACATAATAAACGCCGTCAACGTCCGAAACGAAATTCGAAATGATTTATACGAGGTTTTGATTACTTGGCCTTTAACTCCTTTCCGGCTCGTAATCAAATAGCAGTTAGTTTCTCCTAAAAAGCCTTTAATGGAGATCACTCACCCCTCTCAGCTGTGGGAGCGAAGTTAAGAAAATGAACTCCGTTGTAGATTTTTTTCCTCGTTTATTTCAGTATTTTCAGTCAATGTCTAAATTGCCTGGCACAAAAATAACAAAATAAAAAGATTTAGATTTAGCGATGGTATTGAATTAACAATGAATGCCACCGTAATATGTACATCAAGAAAAAAAACATATCCAAACACTCAAAAATTCACAAGAAAATACTTTTCCTACAGTAAGTTGTTTGATTTTAACACATTCTTAATATGTAGTCTTCTTTTGACGTACTTACTCAGAGTTTGCCAAGTTTTTATTCTAAGTTAACTTATATGGTCGCAAAAGTTTTAACAAACTTTTATTAGCTTCATCTGTAAATAGCGGAATCTTTAAACTCAATTTTTACCCACTTTGAAAGATCAGATTAATTCGAAATTTTGCGCACTTGTCAAGGACCGATGACAATGCAATAATAAAACAGTCCTGATCAGGATTAACGATTACCCATTTCCAGAATTGGCGACTAAGAGATTAAGTTACAACCCTAAGGAGAAAACACTCATGGATAATACAAATACAACAAACAAAAAATATTAATTCATCAATGAACAAATGATAGTTTAAAAAAGGTAAGAAACACGCTTTTGTTTTGGTAGATCGAACTAAAAAATGAAAAATATATTAAAGTTTTAAAAAAAAACTAAAAAACACGCTTTTATAGTTAATTGAACTAAAAAGTAAAAAATAATTAATAATAAAAGAACAAAATGATTTACGAGAAAATTAATGTCATTGTGGTTAAAGCGTGGGGCGCTGATATCAATTATAATTTCTTTCTAGTTCTATTCCGAAATGCAGAGTTAGTGTAAAAGTGTAGTACAAAGCACCCCACGCTTTTACTACAATAAACATTAATTTTCTCGTTAATCATTTTATTCTTATATTAACAATTATTTTTTACTTTTTAGTGCCATTAACTATAAACGCGTGTTTTTTTTTTTTTAACAATATTTTATTTCTTATGTTAAAACAGTTCTTTTTTTAACAAAATTATTTCCTTATTTTTCAGCTTGAGAGATGAATCAAAATAAGTCTCAACTTGAGATAAGCAAAATAATTTATTAACTTGAGAGAAAAAGAGAAATATTGCAAGTTACAGTTAAATAAATCGCACAATAAAAAAAATTACTTTAAATTTTCGTATCCACACACACACAAGTTATAAAATAGTTGGTGTGATATATTCCTTTTTATAGAATGATACAATACACAGCATTAATCTCTTCTCTCAATTACGTTCAAGAACGCCCTTGTATACTAAACTAGAAAGGGCATTTTATTTCAGAATTTGTATAGTTGCATAAAACGTTGCATAACTGCTTCATTTAGTGAAAAGTTCACTGAATGAAGCAGAATCGACGGAACAATATAAAATCAGGCGTCCAAAACAAAATAACTAAAATTAAAAGCGAACATTATGCAGTAATGTATAACTTTATATTAATTTTGACGCATTCAATTTTTTTTAAATGTATGTATTGATATAAATGCAATATGCAGTAAATGAGAAAATATATACAAGAAATGTTTTTATAATTATTATTTACATTTATTTTTATGCCGCACATACTCAACAAATTACATGCACAAAAAAAACTTAGTTACTTAAAGGAAAAATTTATGAATAACTTTTAAATGGAAAAAAGTACAATTTCTATAACAATTGCTTTTAACTATTCATAGTTATAGTTATAAGGATAAAAAGAAATTTATTTTTTATTTCATAAAATATTATTTTATATTATTTAATTTTCTGTATGGCAATCAAATATATTTCACATTTGCAGCTATATACAATTAACATTTAAGCTAAATGGAAACTTTTAATACATTTCTTAAAGCAGATTAAAATAGAAAATTACTGTTCACGTTGAAAAAAATAATAATATGTTTGCCCATTTTTTGTGTTAATTTTACTGACAATTTAAATTTAATGATTTTTTCAATAGATTTAGTGGTTTTATAAAAAAGAAAAATTATCTACACAGATAAAACGTGTAATCTTAATTCATAATCATTATGACTCCTAAAAAACTGAAGTTTTACTTGAAATTTAATTATTTAAAAGTTGCGTTAACGTGGAGTGGAAGTTTGGAGAGAGGGATCGAGCTCAGGTGTCGCCCTCGTCGCTTAACCATGGTTGAAAATTAGATTGACAATAGTTTTCGTGTTGCTTCACAGCGTGACGTAAATTAGAATCAAATTGAATATTCAAAATTTACGATTGCAATTTAATAAGATTAAATGCAAATGCTAAGTGTATTATTTTGCAGCCAGGTAAGATGAATTACAATTTGTGAAAAATAAAAACAATTCTCGAATATTTAACATGAGAAGAACACATATTATTTGACCTTCTCAAGCGATACTGCAGATTCTCGAAAGGTTTCAAAAACATTTTCAGAGCATTTTTTTAAAAAAATCAAACTAATTCTCTAAATAAAATTTGTCAACTTGTAACAAGGTTTCTCATGAAGCGTTAAAATATATTGTGCGACCAAATCCAAAATTTACGGACGTTATAAATTACAAGTTCATGTACTTAATTTCACAGCTTTGGCTGACTCAGAATTCACATAAATATTCTCAACTAATCTTATGAGTCAACAGAAAATTGTGTCATTAATTCAAGAAGAATCGTAAGCAAACCCGCGTCTTTTAATTTTAAGTACGACGCAGTTTCATTTGTGACTAAAGAAACAAAATTATTATTCAGAACGTGATCTGCATAATATTAACTGAATGATGCTAGTGACATCATGTTTACACGTGCTCGAATTTATTCACGAATTTCTCATCTATAACCCATTCCGTACCTGAAATTATCGTGCTACTAATTATGCATAGTATTCATGAGGTGGCTTTATTAACTAGGAAATCTAAATGTTCTAAATTTTTCGCTTCTATACTGTTCAAACGTTTAAAATCAGCACACAAAAAATTCATCCAACTTGAAAAAAATAAAAACAAGATATCAATCATTGGCATGGCCAAGTAATTTTAGCGCGTTTTTCACATGTTGTATTTTACAATAATGCAACTAATGAACTTTTTACTAACAGAAAGTAGTACTATACTTTGAAGGAAAAAAAATATTTATTTTTAAAAAAAAATTTCTTAAAAAAATTTTTTTTTAAATTATTTAATTTAAATATGATTCGGCTCATCTAGGGTACAAATGCGACCAAATGCCGAAAACCCGAGGTCAATCGGTTAATTATTAGCTGAGAAAAAGGTACGACAAAATATGGAACGAAGACGAAGACGAAATTTGCGTCCTAATAGCGCTTTTTTTACACTACGTGAAAAACGCGCTAAAAATACCAAAAAGAACTTTCACCAATGTCTCTAATAAAATCATTTTGGATTATAATATTTTAACCATATGTAAAACAAAAATTTCCCTTGAAAATTCTTAAAATACACTGAAAATATTATGACAAATATCTCGCAGAAATTTCTTACAAACCGTATTATATGTTTTTTATTATATGATATCCAACTACGAAAAAGTGAATATTAAAATCAAAACTGTGAGTAAAAATGAATTTATTAATGTGGAGAAAAAAATTATGGCTACACTAAAATTCACATTTCACATAGCAAATTACAATTAATTTCAAAAACCTATAAATCTGTCATAACGAACACAAGCCTTTACCATGCATACTCAATTTGCGAGCTCGTGTAAAAATATTTATAGTATTTCATTTTTATGCTTAAATGTACTGAAAAATGTTAAACTTTTGTTCCAAATATCAGAATTTATTTAAGTTTAAACGATCAATTTCACATTATAATTTTTGTTGGTAAAATATTTCAGAAATATCACACTAAAATTTTTTACCATAAGTAAAACTCGAGAAGTGTCACACTACTTTTTTTATAAATAATATTAAATTACTCATTGGATAAATTATAACAAAAATATCATATAACATTCAAATATTCTTCTTACACAAACAAAACTAAATTTTTGAAAGCTGTATGTGTATGATTTTATTTTAATAAAATTAGTACATTGAACAATCAGAAGGGAAGTTTTAAATTATAGGCTTTTAAAAGAAAATTCATCCTCATTTATACAGGTACACTTACTTATTTTCCTCTTAGGCTATTTGTAGTCAACTAATGAAAACTTATTCATAAATGTCAGTTCTTCAAAATGTTTCTATTTTAAATTCCTTAATTTATTAACAGCTTCGCGTTATTTTCCCTAATCATTTTTGAAAACAAAAAATGGTAAAATTTTTATTCGAAAATCTCATTGAAACATTTAATTCCATAAATTTAAATATCATTCGAATTTTCCTTTTTCCTCATACCGGTGCATACTTATTAATACATTAAAACATCATTTCAACGTAACTCGTGATTTATAACTCTAAACCACGTAAAACGAAACTGTTTGACAAAATACTGAAAATTTCTAAAGCAGATTCTAGTACATAGTTCCAAATTTAAAAAAAAATGTTAAAAGTTAGTTTTTGTGAGAAAGAACGTAAAAAATAGAAAATTATAAATATTTTATATTTAACCAAAATTTACTATAGCGAATTCCATAGAGTTGTATCTTTTATATTAGTTTTTTATATCATTTATTAACTTTATTTTCCAGTTTCTTAGTTTTAAAATATATTTCTCACTTTTCTGGAAAGTAAATTTTACTACAAATCCAATATCGAAAACTACAGTATGCAAATTAAGAATTTTTTTTCTTCGAAAAGCAAGCATCAATAATAAAAAGATTTCAAATCACAAAAACAATATAAATTGTTACCAATGTAAATATTCCCTTTTGGAGTAAATACTTTTAAAAACTGAATAAATACATAAATTTTATCGCTCTCCTCACGACTTTTCGCGCACAGTTGTCATGACAACCGATCAGCGGTACGTCACTCGGAAAAGTTTTGACGGGAAAATAACTTTGAGTATTACATGCACTGTCACAACAGTGTTGACAGTTGAAAAGAGCAAATGGTATCGCTTACCTTAACCGTAAAGCTTCGTTCAGCAAAATGTTCACTCAGTGAGATTCACAGTAAATTCACAGCAACTTTGCGATACCACGTTGACCTCTAATTTGAAGCAGACGGTGGCGTAGCAGACATAACCGGCAAAAATAGGGTTGTAAACGCGATTGTGCACACAGTTATGTCGCCAAGGAAAATCGCCAAGTTTGTGAAACATCAGTCTGAAATAGTTCTATACGCGTTTTATCGGGTTTTCCCCCCTTCTCTTTTCCTCCTCGTCAAAATTTCTTATTTTTTAGAAGCTTTAAATTCAGAACTTTTTTTTTGAAACATTATCGGCTTTCATAAATGTAATGTCTACAGAGATTTTCTTGCCGAAAAAAATCGCTTTTTCCTTTCTTTTTGAATCCTTTCGAAATAAAATTTTTAAATAGGTAAATATTCATTTTTTTTTTGTGCCAGTTTTACTATTGAAAAATTATTTAAATTATGTAAGAAATAATTAACAAATAAAATCGGCTAGAAATATAGTGAAAAAATATCATTTGAGTTAAATGCAAATTAAAGTAATTAAAACTATAATTTATTTTGAAGTTTACACATTTAAGCATCTATCTAAAGAAATAGTAGAAATGTATCGATTAAAAATAGTAGAACACATCGTTTCAAGATTTTATAATTATAGGAAATAATATACAACAATTAAAAAGGAACTTTTATAACTTTAATACCAATCAATTTCTAATATTTATAAATATTTGTTATCTAACCTGATTAGTTTGAACATTTTCCACATTGTTTAAACAGTTTTAAAACAAAATCCGGTAAGATAAGAAAATTTCGAAGAAAAAACACTAAATTTTTTTCATCTCAAGAGCTAATAAAACTAATTTATTTTTAAATTGAATGCACTTTTAAATCAGTCAGAGAAGTTTCTAAATTTAGAAAAAAATTATTATTTTAGAAGGAAAAATTTTCAAAATAAAGGAATTTTCCAATTTTCCAAGATACAGTGGACCCCAAAAGTGTTCGTACACTTGCAATTTCCTATAAAGTTTAATGTTTTCGACTAATAAAAATTAATATATTGTAATTGTAATTTTTATGATATCTGCAACTTGTTCTTAATAGAATGACATAATTATTTTTTTAAAAATGGTATAACTATTATTTTTAAAAATTAATAATCAAAAAGCTATTGAAAAATTACGCCACAAAATCTCAACTTAGCTTTAAATATTGTATTTCTTTCTTACTTTAGTACTTAGTAGGATATCTTTTAGTGTCCACAATAACTTTTAAATGTTTTGGTATAGATTTAATCAGTTTTTTGCAATTTCTTCATCGGTTTTCCTCCATGCTTCTGTTATTATTGTTTTTACTTCCCATTATGAGTTTATATGTCATGTTTTCTTTTTTTTTTAAATAAAATTCTCACCAAATATGTTCTACTGGGCTAAATAAACTGAATGAGGAGTTTTTTTCAGAATTTTGGACAGTTATAGAGACACCAGGGGCGTATATTGAGAGGAATGTGCTTGTCGTCATTATCCTGTTGAAAATGAAGTCGTCTCCTATATACAAATTTTCGCCGGATAATTTAAAATTTCACTTTAAAATTTTTAAAT
This sequence comes from Trichonephila clavata, assembly GCA_019973975.1. Classification (NCBI taxonomy): domain Eukaryota; kingdom Metazoa; phylum Arthropoda; class Arachnida; order Araneae; family Nephilidae; genus Trichonephila; species Trichonephila clavata. Next base: position 28,693 of record BMAO01027386.1, read on the forward strand.
AGAGCTGATAATTCACAATACCATCAAAAAATACCAAATTACCTAATTTTGCGGCCGAATTACACCTCCACGTAAGAACACTTCCATCTCCATGGTTCATTGATCCAATTTGATTCTTGGGATTAAGTTTCAGAAAATTCAAAATTGACAGCAAATTGATTGGGAGGACGGAAAATTAAACATTTTTGGTTCTGATGGGCATATAATAGTTTGTAAATGAAAAAATTGAGGAATTTAATCCCATGAATTTATGTGGAACACGAACTCCTCCACCTCCATGCTTCAGCATGGAGGTGTAGAAGTTCTTACATAAGGGTGTAAATCGACTTTAAAATTAGGTAATTTGGTATTTTTTTATAGTATTGTGAATCATGAGTTCCATTTAAATATTTTAAAGAGAAAGTTTAAATTATCCGCTCAAAATTTGGATACTGGAGACGACTTCATTTTTTAAAAGGATAATGACGCCAAGCGCACTGCTCTCAATGTATGCCACTGGTGTCTCAAGAACTGCCTCAAAATTCTAAAAAACCTCCTCAATCCGTTTATTTAGCCCAGTAGAACATATTTGGTGAGAATTTTATTTAAAAAAAAGAAAGAAAACATGACATATAAACACATAATGGGAAGTAAAAACAATAATAACAGAAGCATGGAGGAAAACCGATGCAGAAATTACATAAAACTGATTAAATCTATACCAAAACATTTAAAAGTTATTGTGGACACTAAAAGATATCCTACTAAGTACTAAAGTAAGAAAAAAATACAATATTTAGAACTAAGTTGAGATTTTTGTTAGGTGTACGAAGACTATTGGGGCGTAATTTTTCAATGGCTTTTTGATTATTAGTTTTTAAAAATAATAGTTATACCATTTTTAAAAAAAATAATTATGTCATTCTATTAAGAATAAGTTGCAGATATCATTAAAAAATTGCTGTTGTTGTTGTCTTGTCCCTCCCTGCGGGAAGGACACGACAGATCTCATTAAAAACAGATATCATTAAAAAATTACAACTACAATATACTAATTTTTATTAGTCAAAAACATTAAATTTTATAGAAAATTGCAAGTGTACGAACACTTTTGGGGTCCACTGTATTTAAGTAGAAATTAATTGTACTGTCAAATCTAAATTATTTTGATATCTTTTCTTGCGCAAAGAAAGAAAATATTACAAAGAAAGAAGCAAACGATTTTCAAACTAATTGGTTTCCTTGAATAATTTAATTTTTTTCCATTCGATTTTAGTAATAAATATTTAGACTTAATAAATGAAACAATTATTTCAACTGATGATAAAAAAAATGAAATTGATTCTGCTAAAAATCTTCTTTTTCTCAGAGTCGAAAAGAAAACAGGAAATTTGAAAATATTTTTCTATCATTTCTGTGAAAAAGAGATAATTTTTACGTTTGGCATTGTAGATTTTTTAAGAGTTGTTTTCTATTAGTTGTATCAAAATGAAATACTTTATACTCGTATTAAACAAGTACAATTGCATATTTGTCATGCTTGAGCTCTTGATCAGTTTTGTAGACTGGTTTGTTTTCAATTTGAACAAAACTTTAATGGTATTCATACATGAGTAATTCGAATTGTATTTTTAAATGGAATAATTTATGTATGATTCAAAGTTTTTTTTGATTGCGTCAAAATCACAATAGTTCCTGTAATTGTTATCGTCTGTTGTTTTTTCTGTAATGTATTGGTGTTTGATTAGTATTCAATGTGGTGGAAACATTTCTATTCGATTGATTATTAATGTTCGATTTCATAGTACTTCGAAAGTATTGAAGAATTCACATATGTTCGTTTTTTACAAATTTATTACGTCACAGAGAAATCAGGAATACAAATATTAAGAATGTTGATTACAAAAAGAAAAGAAAAAGACTTCACATTCTTAAAATTATGTAATAAATTATTAATAGAGCTTGGAAAATTGGCTTTAAAATGTTTTTAGTCTTAAAAATATTATTATGTATACAAAAAACTTATTCAATTATAATTACAGTTCTACATGAAATCATCACCTCTTCTGTAATAAATCAAGAATTAAAGTAAATGCTTTATGAAGACAATCGATAAAAAATACGATTATATTTACGTAATTTCCTTACTCATGAATCAAAAGCTTAAAATTGAAAACTGAAAAAACACTGAAATAAAACCAGATAGTCTCTTAAATGCTGAAAAATAAGAGACGGACTGAACAATGACTTAATACACTGGTGCTTTAATTCGTGAAACAGGATCAGGATTTATGCAATGCTTACCATGCATCGATAAAAGACACTGACTCATCGTCGAAACTAAATTGTATGCAATGCAAATAATTTTTTTTCGAATAAATTATATTAATATATATAAAGTCAGACGAAGAGAGTTTTTTCAAAAATTTAAAAACAAATCTTTTCTTTCAGATAATTTAGTAGAAATGACTCCATGCCTAAGAATTTTAAGCAAAACATTTATTTTTAATAAATTTAGAAAGTGTCGAATAAAACTTCAAAATATCTAAGATTACTATAAATAATAGTCAAAATATTTCACAACAGTTCTTTTATATGTGAAATCATCGACTTGTGATTTAACTGGTCGCAAAAATATAATTATTTTTAGTTTTCAATCATCTGCTGACATTTATAGTTTTATATAACCAGAGACTGCGTGTGTATTTTACAAAATTTAAAAATACTGGTTATATATAACACTTTATTTCAAAGCTAGAGCCGTGGCAGCATAGTTGTTCATTACCACAGACTCATGAATTATCGAGTCGCTAGTTCAAATCCTGATGCTATTGCAGACTTTTGTTTGCAACGTTGTGTTTTGGATCTTTATAAGGAAGTTTATACGCTACTTCAATTTATTTCTAGTTGTTAGTGATAAAATTTTATTAATTAGTTTTTATATTTTTAGATTTATTACATACTTCAATACGTTATTATATTACTTTTTTTACACCATAGGATCATGGAACTTATATTTTTATTTAAAAAATTTAGGAATAATACTAAATTTTTCCCAATTTTTTTCGCTTATTATCTTATTTTAGCCCAGAAAAAAGACTAATAAAAAGGAAAGTTATACCTCTTGAAACTATGCTTAACCCTGCATCCTTAGTCCTAAGTCTAAGAGCTTGCTATAGTATTACTGTGGTTAATTTACTTTTTCTGTACTGTTTTCTTATTTTCTTACTAATTGTTAGGCATTAAAGTAGAATAATAGCAATTTAGAGCGTTATATTAATCTATATATATAAAGGAGAAAAGCGACTCACTCACTGACTGACTGACTGACTAATCACGAAATCTCTGGAACTATTCAACCTACAGACTTGAAATTTGGTAGACATGTTCCTTTGATAGAGTAGACATCAGCTAAGAACGGATTTTCCGAAATTCGAAACGCAAGGGGCGTTACGGGGGGTTCAGGGGCGTTAATAATAATTGTTTCCATGTTTAAACTACTTGATGTACAATCTTGAAATTGGGTAAGCGGATTCCTTTCAGAGAGTAGAGATCCGCTACAAAATGAGTTTGGTGAAAATCGACCCCCAAGTGGCGTTGCAGGGGCTTAGGGGGCGTTATAGATAATTATTTCCATTTTAAAACTATTTAACGCACTGTTTTTAATTTGATATATAGATTCCTTTCGTAGAATAATGATCAGTTACAAAACGGGTTTTGTGAAAACAGACTTCTAAGTGGCGTTGCAGGGGATTAAGGGGCGTAATAGATAAATATATCCGTTTTTAAACTACTTCACCTACCTGCTTGAAAATTGGTAGGTAAGTTTCTTTCCTGGAGTAAATATCCGCTACAAAATGGGTTTTGGGAAAATTGACCCCCAAGGGGTGTTGCGGGGGCGGGGGGTTTAAAGGGCGTTATAAATTCCTATTTTTAAGTTATTAGACGTAGTCTTGAGACTTAGTAAGCAGATTCCTCTCATAGGGTAGAGATACGCTAAAAATGGGTTTCGTGAAAATTGCCCCCAAGTGGCTTTGCGGGACTTAAGGGGCGTTATAGATAATTATTTCCATTTTTAAACTATTAGACGCACAGTCCTTATATTTGATAAAGAGATTTCTTTCATAGAGTAGAGATCAGCTATAAGAAGGTTTTGTGAAAACAAACCTCTAAGTGGCGTTGTAGGGGAATAAGTGGCGTAAGAGATAAATATTTTCGTTTTTAAACTATTTGACCTACCTGCTTGAAAATTGGTAGGAATGTTTCTTTCATGGAGTAATTATCCGCTACAAAACGGGTTTGGAGAAAATTGACCCCCAAGGGGTGTTGCGGGGGGTTAAGGGCAGATATAAATAATTATTTCTATTTTTAAACTATTAGACTCACAGTCTTGAAATTTGGTTAGCAGATTCCTCTCATAGGATAGAAATACACTGCAAAACGTGTTTTGTGAAAATCGACCCCTAGGTGGTGTTGCGGGGGTTCAAGGGCGTTATTGATAATTTTTTTGCATTTTTAATTAATTGGACGCACAGTCTTCAAATTTTGCTAAGCAGATTCTTTTCATAGAGTGCAATTCCCCTACAAAATGGGTTTTGTGAAAACAGACCCAGAAGTGGCGTTGCGGGGGCTCAAGTGGCGTTATAGACAATTATCCCCATTTTTAAACTGTTAGACGTACAGTCTTGAAATTTGATAAGCAGATTCCTTTCGTAAAGTAGACAACCGCTACAAAATGGGTTTCGCGAATATCAACTACCAAGTTTAATTTCGGGAGATTAAGAGGCGTAATCGATAAATATTTCCATTTTTAAACTACTTGATCATCCTGCTTGAAAATTGGTAGGCATGTTCCTTTCATGAAATAGAGTTCCTCTAACAAAGAGTAAAATGAAAATTGACCCCTAAAGATGTTTGCGAGGGGTCAAGAGGAGTTACAGAAAAAAATTCCTGTTTTTAATTGTACTTGAAACTTTAATTGTACTTTTTATTGTACCATATACTTGAAATTTTTTAAGCATGTTTTTTTTTTTGTTGAATAGGGATCCACTAAGAATAAATTTTAAGCAAATCAAGTTCTGGGGGGTTGCAGGGGGTTACTGGGACGTATTGACAAAAAAATTACTTTTTTCGAGCTACAAGGACTATAATAATGAAATTTGGTTTGCATTTTTCTTTTGTTGAATTGAAATCCGCTAAGAGCGGTAATTTTGGAAAACGGCTCTCAACGGGATTACGGGGATATTTATAGTAAAACTTTTGCTTTTTTCTGTTAGATTTAGACTTGAAATTTGGCTTGCATGTTCAATTTACGGAGTAGAGATCCACCGAAAATTGGTTTTGTGGGAATCCACTTGGTTTTTGAGTTACGAAAGAGCAAACATCATTCTATGCTTCAATTTTAGAGATTTTTAGAAAATACAAATTAGATGAGTTCTGCTCTTTTTTTTTATCAACAGGTGACAGTTACAGGTATAAGTATATTTTTCAATTCAATCGAATTCTTAATGCTAGGACTTAGATATCAATAATTTATACATATATATAAGCAGTAAAAATTTATAAAACATCATGAAATACCCAGCGAAGCGGGCGGTAACAGCTAGTAATTATATATCTATAAACATATAACAATATTTTTAATAAGTTGCTGAGTACGGTTCATTAAAATATTAAATTACATTTATTATACTCTATTTTTACTTTAAAAGGACAAAAATATACTAAACAAGCAATAAATCCCCAAAATTTGGGGGGGGGGGTTAAATCATGTTTTATTTTTGAAGTAAATAATAATCAAAATTAAAAAGGTCATTTAATATTAAATATGAAATAAAAACATATTGCTTTTGTTAAGTTTATTACTGTATTATGAAGTAACTTTCCAACTTTAATGCAGATAAAAAAATTTATCTTATTTAAACTATCCATTGTTAGTTTTTTTTTTTAAAGAGCTGAGCAAATGCGTATTATTTTATGTGTTCTTATAAATAATTCTTAATTCGCATCTTATAATTACTTTCAGTTATTAAATAGAAAATTAATTTTAAATATATATTGTGAGTATTGGATTTCTTCTGTGTAAAAACTAATTTGTCACTTTATCCAGAAAATAATATGTAACATACATTGCTCATTGAAACAGGAAGAATCTCTATAAATTAGGACAAATGTATATCAAAATAATACATAAATGGAAAGCTGCCAAATTTAGAGGAGTGTCCCAATAGAAAGTTGACGCGCGCGCATCTTTAAAAGAAGAAAATTTCTACTGCATTCCTTTCATATTGGATAAAATTTGCAAAAACTTTAGTATTGTCAAATTCATTTCAAAACGATTTGAAAAACTTTTCCGGATCCAACCATACCCTTTATATATAAATTTAGTTTATTTCTTAGAAAAATAATTTCTGTTATTTCTAATTGTGTTATGAAGCATTTTGATTTTCAAAAAGACAATGCTGCAGTGGAGTTGATATTGATTGATATTCAAAATGATTTGTCTATAAAATCTTTTTCTTAAAGCACTGAAAATATTTGGTTTCTTGTTCCTAAAGAAATATACCCAATTTTAATCCAGGAGTGTCTCAAAGTGAAGATAGTGCTTAGCTCTACATATTTGAGGAGATTCCTTTTCTAAGTATGAAATTTATTAAAAATAAGTATACAGAAACAGACTCACTACTGAAAACTTGGACAACTGCTTACGAATGGCACCAATTACCCAACGACGTTAATAAACTTGTTAATGACAACAACAAAAAGAGACAGAGTTCATAAATCTTTTTTAAAAAATTTATTACAATTGTTATTCAATACAGTTTTTGTTTATATAACAAATATGTTTGTCTATATTTTGTTATATTTTTTGTTTGCATATTGTTTGTATTTATATTTTGTTTAATTAAATAGATTTCATATTTATTAGAAATGCAATAAATAAATGTAATTTTTAAAAAAAAGGCAGTTATTTTGGTTAGCAGCCTACACTAGGATTCAAAAACAGTACGGTACTTCAAAAACTCTACTGCGCTAAGCAAAACTTTTCTTGATCTCATTTTGGGCCCACGGTACCCTAGTGGTAATGGTTACGAACTAGAATAGGCATGTCATGTGTTCGAGTTCTAGTGCTACTGAAGACTT